>NW_021011721.1:39064-107880 GCF_003987935.1 Bombyx mandarina | reverse complement strand
CCGTCTGGTTGTAGTGTTGACCGCGGTAGCCCCCCTACCTCATCCGGGTTCTGACCTCGGAGGGGATCGGACGTCGGGTGTAAGAGTGCAGGGGAGTCGTTTAGTGGGTGGGTCCTAAAATCCTTGGGCCCGCGGTCTGCTCACAACACCATGCAGATCGTTGAGTCTCACATACCCCGCGCGTCCCTTTTGCGCGGGGCCTCGTAGGAGGTTCGGCCCTCTACCCGAAAAAAAAAAAAAAAAGGCTCGTCCTGTTGTCTTGCGTGTTCTATTATACTCAGCAACAGATAAATGTAGGTATTTCATTTAAATTAGTTCAAATCTAAAGTCCAAATAACGGGAAGTTACAAAAATCTCAAGGTTTCAGCCAATTCAATCAAAAGATGAATCTATATTTTGTCACTCATAAAACTCAATTCCCATTGGCTTAAAATCTAAAAATTAACCAAAAAGATCTAATAGAAGTAGAAGGAATATCTAAAAATAGTACACATAAATAGTTACATCAAAAACACTTTTGTGATCTACAAATTTCTTCAAAAATTGGCACCTGTCTTCGGGGTTTGAACATCGGCATAGCCGCGGCGCAGTTGATCGATACGACTTCACCAGACGAGTACATTTTGTAGGCGTCAACTTTGTAAACAAACTCGCTTATATCATTAACGCGAACCAGACACGCGGATTCTATGGATGTCGATTTAAATAAAGCTTTATTATTATTACTAACTACCCTCCATCGTAACAAGTCTATATGTCGGTCTATGTTCGACCTTAAAGGCTTATTACACTTGGCTAAATTTAGTCGACTGAATTCAGAAGCAAATTTAGAAACTTCTGATTACACTGTTCTAAATTCAGTTACTGAATCAATTGTCAGTTTAAGCGCGACGAAGTTGGATGTGTCGTGTGTGTACGAGGATGGCCCCAGTATTTTCTAGACAACAAAAAATGGTCTTGGCGAAGCAGCCGCTGTCGGCTCAATTAAAAAAAATGGGTGAAGAAATATTTATTGCTCCGCGGAAAAATAGCAAATATGAATGATTTAGAACCAGCAGACTTCAGAAATTATCTATAAAGGGATTCGAGCTCGTTTGACCTAATATTAAACCTTGTGACACCGTTTATTCAAAAGCAGGATACTATCCTACGATATTCTATTATATAACTATTACATATCTAATCCTACTATAGTATAAGTTCAAAAGAAAGATTGGTTGTAACATTAAGATTTCTTGCAACAGGAAATTTGTATCAAGATTTAAAATTTAGTTCTTCAATATCCCAACCCCTGATGACAAAAATCATCCCTGAAACATGTCGGGCTATTTATAAATGTCTGGTACATTAAATAAAGGTGATCGAAATTACTACTTTTTATTCGGAAGTAAAAAACAAATTAAAACGTCCTTACGCACCGAGAGCCATGAGACGACTGAAACCATTAAGTAGCTAAATGCGATTACACCTTCCTAAATGCGTTTCTAATTAGGCTTCTTAATGATTTAGTCAGTCAGAAAACATCCTTGCTACTGAATTTAGTAGGCTAACTTACTTAAAGCTATTACACTTCACTGAATTCAGTCGACTAAATTTAGCCAAGTGTAATAAATAACGTTTTAGGAAAACCATATCCCGTTCACACCAGCGCGATTCTGTTTGTAACAGAATATATATTATAGTTACTTTTAATAATAAATACTCCTCACAGTGTATCAAATCACTTCAGCTAAAAGTCATTAGAGATTAACGAACACAAGGGCAAGGAGCTAAACAGAAATCCAGACAGAGAACAATCTAGAAGCGCACGTAGTTGTTTTAACACGAAAACGCTTCCACGTTTACTGTTGCACGGCCGCTACGTACGCGGTACATACTTTTAAGGCATTTTGTTGACGAAATTACCGTTTTTTTATTACAATTGTGATTTTAGGTAAGAAAGTTATAGTTTTGAGCTTTTATCCTTGAAGATGTTCAGTTACGTGATAATACGTGGGTAGCTCCTATCCTGCTGACTATTTCTATTATCAATTTAAGTGAGATCTTAATCTCACATTTACGTCTGTGAACTTTCCGATAACCCCTTAACGCCATATGAGCATTGAGCTTCCAATTTGTAATAACATAGAAAATGTAATTGCAAACTTTGCACCTGTCAACGGTGAAAGTTCGTAAACACGTCCGATACTAAGCTTAAATCGTCATTATTAACCAATTCCGAATCATCATGGACAAAAATTGTGCATGTGTACCGCACACACTACGAGAAAAATTAACTTAATAATAATAGTTAAAATAGAACAAGAATCAACAAACGAAAATAAATAAAGTAATAGTGTAAAAATATTAATGAAATATATTAATGAACTAGCTGACACGGCAGACTTCGTAGTGCCTCAATCGATAAATAAAATACCTAAACTTTTGTATAAAATAAACTTAAAACAAACAAAAGGAATCCGTCCGACGGCGGACACATCAAAGGGAAAACAAAATTGTTATTTTTATTTAATTCCGAGCATTTTCATTTTTGTATACCTTTAGAACCTTCTCTGGACTTCCACAAATAATTCAAGACCAAAATTAGCCAAATCGGTCCAGCCGTTCTCGAGTTTTAGCGAGACTAACGAACAGCAATTTATGTTTATATATACAGATAGATAGAAAATAATAATACGATAATAGTGGTTTGGAAGTAATTGACCGACTACAAACAGGCTGATTAGCAAGCAGGAGACGTAAGTAGAATGACCCTCCGCCTCGAAGATAAAATTTCCTTCATTAGTATTACTAATGTCAATTGTATGATGTAGGCAAGTAGCTACCACAAGACAGCACCACAGCTTTTCAGGCAGCCTTGAGACATGCACTCTTTTAAAAGCTTTGCACGAGAAAATTAAGATGATAAATCTAATTTCTAAGCCACTAAAGTTTCTTTTCGACTCTTCTTACACAATAATTCTAGCTTAATATTTTCCTATCATGCTTCTTTATTTCTCTCACCTAGTTCCTATCTCGAGTACTAGGAACAGAACATGCTAGAAGCCTGCATGGCTGACTGATATTATTAATGCTTTTCACTGTTCAGGTAACCGTTTAAATTCAGTTTTAGAAAACTCCCCAACCTTGGCCCATAGCTCTAGACCAAAGCAACGCTACAGTCATAAATATCTATTGGTATCTTGGATGATCAGGTGTGCTCTAGTTTTAAAACGTTATAAATATTTATAGCTCACGCCGAATGACTGAACCGGGTTATAAAGCTGCCACGATATGAATACGTATTAGTAATTATAAAAGACATATAAAAACCTGTAGTTGTTGTATCGAACTACGCACGCACCTAAAGTATTTAATAAACATAAAGATTTGTTAGGAATGTTCTAGATAATTCTAGGGATGTTGTATTGACTATAAAAGGCGACGACACGAAGGTTCCCACAGACACAGCCCACTGAAATTCTCGCCGGATCTTATCAGTGGGTCGCGTTTCCGATCCTGTGGTAGATTCTGCGAAGCACTCTTGCTAAGATTCGTGCAAGCAACAACGTCAGGTTTGAGCCCCGTGAGCTCACCTACTCGCCCGGTAACGCTGATATGGTTTCTCAAGACCTTCCTTCCTTCCTTCCACCTTAGGTAGGAAAAAAAACATGAAGGCACTTAGTAATCGGATCTACTCGAAGCGAAACAGTGAACGGATCACCTGAAGCGAAGCGGAATAGTGAACTACGAGTTGTAAGTGTTCTTTAAGTGTTTTAAGTGTTAAATAGAGTTGTAATTTATACTTCTGTAGACGTTTTATTTATCTCGAACTCCACCGCGTAACAACATTAAATAATTCATAAATAAAAAAGTACCGGTCGTTGACCTTAATATGACATCAATAATATCCTATTTTTTTAAATCAACTTATATTTTTAGTTTGTATTGTTACTTTTTCAGCATTTACTCTGTTATAGTTGGTAAGTAAATGGATCAGTATTGTGTACAGCTTTAGAAGTGCTTATACAATAATTAGATACTTCCACAAGAGTTCGTTGATTTTCACCAAGAAATAATAGGGTAGCCCTTATACGGATGCAAATGATCCGACCTCATGTCCGGTTATTGTATTTATTAACTCCAGTAACAATTTAACGCCAGGTAAGCTGACTCCTCTACCCGTCTATGCTTTTATAAAAAGGTTCTATACTCAAAACCAATATCCATTGTCATAACCTAATTATTCCACATAATAATCAATCTAAAGTAATGCTTTATGCACATGTCAAACATACATACACGGCTCATTGGATAGTGACTGTTTCCCGTCAGACATAGACAATAACAATGATGACACGCAATCAAGCATCTCCCGATGGCTTAGAACTTAAAAATACCTCGGAAGGAAGTTCATGTAGCAATTTGTATTCGCTATCTTATGGCGCGCACCTTGCCAAATTTTAAAATACAGCTAAACATGTCATAGCGGACAAAATGGCGGGCGATACAAAAGCCGGTCGTCGGCATTCCGTTACTCCGACAAGTCCCGTCTATCAGGCGACTGTGTCAACGACACGGAATCGAACTCATTACTCGTGACGTAGACATGCATTTATCCCGTTCACTTCGGCGTTTAGCTGCCAAATTATTTGTCTACAGCGTATTGTGAGAAGAGCCTACGGTCTACGTATTGTATGGGCATTGTCAGTACGAGAATACAATTATTAGCTTTTGCTCCGATTGTAACTTCATACAGGGCTTTATAGGCTTCAATGTCCTGTTATTGCACACAACATTCCCATTGTATTGTGAAGTTTTTTGGGCTTTCGTAATCACATAGCAACCCATGCACTCGTAACTGTAAATTCGTAAAAACCTCGTCGTTATGTGAAGAATTGAAGACTTGAACAGTCAAAAGGAATTTGTTAGAATCCAAAGAGAACATGCCAGTTGCAGAATCAAAAACTATTTATTATTATTTATTAATGATTTTAAGCCGTTAACAAACAAACCATAAGTCTCAGACTGACAAAATGGTGTAAGACAGAGACCGTGTCGCTTTCTATTGTCGGGAGACAACCTCACCTCGAGTATGTACTGGAAAATATTCTAACCGTTAGGAAGTACTCCGTTTACTTTACAGAAGAGTTCTTGCGGGTAGGTACCACCACCCTGCCTATTAGTGCAGTGCCGTGAAGTAATAATGCGTTTCGGTTTGAAGGGTGGGGCAGCCGTTGTAACTATACTGAGACTTTAGAACTTATATCTCAAGGTGGGTGGTGCATTTACCGTTGTAGATGTCTATGGGCTCCAGTAACCACTTAACACCAGGTGGGCTGTGAGTTCTTCCACCCATCTAGGCAAAAAAATAAAAAATAAAAAGAAAAAATATGGGACCGGTGATATTGTCTCACAAGATCCCTTTACTACGAGTAAAATAATAAGAATAATAACCGGGAACAAATCACACACGGTCGTCCGGCAAATTAGGATTCCGTGTTATGGGCTGTATAGCCAGAGGCTAGTATAGATTCTTGTTTAAACGTTTAAATATATACCAGTCGCAAATTCAACTTTAAGTGCAATGAGAAATGAAACTGAAGTTGATTGGATTGGTATTTTATCTTGGAGATGCGCTAAGAATTTTCTTATCCAGGTGAGATCTTGTTTCCTTGTGCTACCGTAAAAAGGTTTTGGACACAATGGGCCCAAATTGAAATTTGTAGAGTACAAATATTAAATATTGAAAACATGAGGTTTTTTAATGATTCTGTTTTTTTAATTATTCGGCTTGCTGATATGTGCAATATGTGCAACGACAACGGTCGACATGAGGAGTACTGTGAATTGTTCTGCCTTACTTTATAGACAAGAATAAAACTTCCAATCATGTTAACCGTCTGGGCTTAGCATAGCCAGATAAAAATCAGCTATCATTTACTATGTTAAGTAAACGAAATATACCACAAACCTAATACAAAGATGGGCACTGCAAAATTGGATGAGGTTATTCTTGCATCTCACTTTATGGTCGTTCTCGTCTCATACTTTTCGAGTAAGACATTGGAAGGCAAGGCATTTGAATACTAGTCAGTTTTGTATGAGCGAAAATTTTAAACCTTAAATATACGAGTGCTGTAAGTAATGCCGGTTAAAAAAAATTTTTAATGTACTACTAAGACTGGGATGATATTAAAAGTACTGCTTTCGCTTTTAACTATTTTCTCCCGAATAGCTTCAACGAATATATTTGATAAGAAACGACAGCTTTGAGCTTCGCTGTGGCTTGGGAGGTGCTTGCTTCGTCTAACAATATCACATTACTACTGTATTTTTGAATTAGAAGATTAAATCATCAATATACATTATGGTGCTTTAGAGTTGTATATTGAAGATGAACACATTTCGTAACACCCTCAATCGATACTCCAGTCAATAGTCAAGTCATCATACTACAACTACAATGTTACGCTTTAGTAATATAAGGAAATTAAAAAAGCCCAAGCATTGTTAAATCGCTGTTCCGTAAACAAACACACACAAAAGCGCTCATGAACACACAGCACACACAACATCAGCACACAATATAAAACATTCGTGAATGTACGTGTTCCAGTGACGCGTACAATCGCATCGCACCGCATGATTTGTATCGCGGACGCAGCGCCGACCCGCCCCGCGTATTCACGACCAGAACTTTTGATTTGTTACAATAAACTCACCTCTTTACATTCGAAATTGTGGGGTGTCCATTATTTCATATTTAGGTCAATGTTTGTTTGTCTAAAAACGTCAAGGGCCTAAGTAAGACGTAGAGTGCCCTTTGATCAAATTATGTCATGCAAATAATTACCTATATACGTATTTTTATTTTATTTTTATTATTGCTTAGATGGATGGACGAGCTCACAGCCCACGTGGTTTTAAGTGGGTACTGGAGCCCATAGGACATCTACAACGTAAATGCGCCACCCACCTGGAGATATAAGTTCTAAGGTCTCAAGTATAGTTACAACGGCTGCCCCACTCTTCAAACCGAAACGCATTACTGCTTCACGGCAGAAATAGGCAGGGCGGTGGTACCTACCCCTGGGAACTCACAAGAGGTCCTACCACCACTACGAACGACTTTCACAGCTAGGAAATAACGTTTTCGTCATTAAAATTCAATTGGTAAGACGTATTGTGAGTTCACAAGGGCTTATGTTCCGCTTTAAGACATCGACACCCTCTTCTATGTATTGGACGGCGACTGCTAGTTTACAACGGGGTATAGATTCGAGCCCCAAGCGGGTTCCCTATCTCTGTATAAAAAAATTGCTATTCGTACTCTTTATGCATGTTCTGGTCTAGTCTCGCACTAGTATCGCGTACTAATAAATCATATGTAAGCACATCCTAACTGACGCACTTGTAATATAGATTATCAGTTAACTATAAGCGGCAATTTGTTATTTATAATTTAACTGAGACCTCGTTTATTGTTCCGATATCCACTTACTGAACAATCGTTATTTCACGAACTCATACGTAACAATAAATGTAAATATGCCACATTCAAATCTCATCATCATTATCCTACCCTTCTCCCAGTCACCTGGGGTCGGCGCAACATGTTTCCTTCCATACTCTTCTATCATGTACCATTTCTTCGCTCACTCTCCTCTTACCCATATCGTCTTTCACGCAGTCCATCCATTTCTTCTTAGGTCTACCTCTTCCTCTATATCCTTTCACATTCATAGTTAACACTCTCTTAACAACCTCATTTTCATTTCGTCTCATCACATATCCATACCATCCCAAACGCGCAATTCTCAGCTTCTCTGACACAGGTGCCACTTGCATACTTCCTCTAACATATTCATTCCGTATTCTATCCATTCTCGTTACTCCACACATCCATCGCAACATTCGCATCTCTGCTGCATGCAATCGCCTTTCAGCCAAATTCAAATCTAAGATCAATAATATGTAGTAATCCGAAATATCCGCAGGTAAAAATCCACGAAACTTGAGGTAACCCCAGTCCCCGGCGCCGTCAGCACGAGCTTAGTATAAATCTCAACATTTTTCAAACTCGCTCTGAATCCAAAGAAGTTTAAAAGTTACTCTGTTGATACATGTGATGGGGCTTAAGAACTCACGGACGCGAATCCTGCCCTCGGTTTATTTTAATCTCCTCAAAGTCTTAAAAGGTTCGAATTTAGGTAAATACCGATGTCTTTTCGCTCAAAGATTTTCCTTTTTTTTTTCGTACGTAAATGGGTATTATCTTTAAATTTGATCTTCTTGAAATTCCTGATCATAAGATATATTTAAACGACCTGAAAAATTAAGATTTACAAAGTCATCTTAATCAGAAAACCTTTCATCATAGAGATTCGAATGCAGGAATCTATGCCTATCATTGTTAGCCGGCTTCCTTACTTTTGTCACATTCCTATGTTCGTATTTTATAATTTTACCAAAGAAGAATATTATACAAAAACTCATCTGTTGTTCTAAATGTTATACAAGATCCCATGATCCATCTGATGTTATGTAATTACCGAAATCCATAAACTTAACATGGTATAAATGTCCACGCACCTGTTTTAAATAGTACGCGGCAGAAATAGGCACGATACTGATACCAAACTATATCCCCAACTCACTCTACGACGAGTATCTAATCCAATAAATTATAAAAAATCGTACATCAAACCATAAAATCACAAACAACTGGTCAAAAATATCCTAATCGCAAAACTGATCACATCTTAAACGACACTTCAAGCAGCCAAACCCGAAAATTCTTCTAGATATCAACGCGTCCCTTGAGTGTTTTCCGTAAATATTGTCTATCTAATATTAATAATAAAAATGGCCGCGTCTGTGCTTCTAGCGGAGGAATCACTCAGTCCCGGGACGCATCAATACGGGCCTTATCAGTCCTCCGCAGACTCCCGGGTAGGGTTGGGAAAATCTTGTATCACGNACCGCACCACCGTGTCCGGTGCACACGACCGATCTGTCCTCGAGATAGGACCCGATCAGTCGGCGGAGGTACGCGGGGACGCCATGATATTCGAGCGCCCCCGCGATCACTGACCAGGGCAAGGTGTTAAAAGCGTTGGCGATATCCAGGGACACCGCCAAGGCCACCCCACCCCGGGCGACAGCTTCATCAGAGAGGGCACGCACGCGCACAATCGCGTCGATAGTAGAGCGGCCCTCTCTGAAGCCATACTGTTCCTCCGACAGATCGGGACCCGTCCCGGTCAGGTCAGAGCCAAGCCCTGCCAACATTTTCTCGAATCGCACATGCAATTAATGGCAACATAAGCACGACCTCCTGCAGGATAGTAGATCGAAGTTTGAGGCTGAAACCCTCTTGAAACTAGGACACGAGGCTATTTTTTGTAGATGGAGCAGTCAAACTTTTTTTCATTTTTTTAATTGCTTAGATGGGTGGACTAGCTCACAGCCCACCTGGTGTTAAGTAGTTACTGGAGCCCATAGACATCTACAAGGTAAATACGCCACCCACCTTGAGATATAAGTTCTAAGGGCTCAGTATAGTTACAACGGCTGCCCCACCCTTCAAACCGAAATGCATTACTGCTTCACGGCAGAAATAGACGCCACCACGTGCGCACTCACAAGAGATCCTACCACCAGTAAAATCTGTCTCTTATTGTATACATGATTTTTATTCCAGGGTGTGCTATATTTTTTGTAATACTATAACATATAGAACTTACGCCAGTGCTCAATAATATTGTTTGGCAGCCCTGAAAATGCTGGCGCGTTTTGAATAGATGGCGTAGACAAATGTAGCCGCGTTTCAGCTATTTTTTCGCAGGTGCGGCCGCTTTAAGGAAACAGGTCATGTATTTAATTAAGAACTCCGTCTCAGGGTTTTTGCGAAGGATTGATTGACGGACTCCTGAGCTACAGCGTTTTTTTTTAACAAAAATATATCGTCTAAATTAATTTTAAGGTTAGAATATTTATTAGATAATTAAATATTATCATTACTCATATTTATTTCAAGCATCTAACATCTGAAAACCACACGTAATTTGTTCATAAAGTTTTTATTGGAAGTTCCCTGTTTTCGTATTTATTTCAAAGCTTCCTGCGAGTAATTTCCACAGATAGAGAAACACTGTTTATGGGTTCAGTTGTAAATATATTTTACTGCACCATACTGTTTTCTATATCTTATTTTATATAGTAACTAGCCGTACTCTTGCGCTTCGCTCGTCATTTAAAATTAACATTATTATTTATTGTCATTATCATTAGGGAGTCCAACACTCATATAAATATTAGCCTATCCATTAAGTACATGTTTTTTCTACATGGATACCAAGTTTCAAGTCAATCGGATGCATGGTTTAGTAGTTATAACGGAACACACGTAGATTTATATATTAGTATACAAAGGATATATACTTTATACCACACTAATGCTATAATACAAATGCGAAATGACTTTGTTTTAACGTCAACTGGTCAACATGAAATTTTGCAAGCCCTCTGTCAGGGGTGCACAGAAGAACATAGGGTAGGTACCATTCATTCATATAATTTTGCCATCCCCGAGCGATGGAAAAATTACTTTTATACGTTCGTCCAGGAACACAGTTCGGCCTACAGACATCAATAAATTGCAACATGATGCCCGGAATACAGAACAAGGAAAAGGAGCTCATAGTATCCCGGAAGAAAATCTAATAACATAGTTTTTTCAGGTAACAATTACCACTGTTACTTGTTTGGAGTAGTCATGTTTTTCCCATTTCCACCTTTATGTAGATTTTTTTGTGTGTTCAACTCCTGGATTGCTTATTCCTTATCCTGGATTTTTAATTTTTCATTTAAATTTTTTTTGTAAAATACTAGACTGTATGGTATGATACTTTCACCTTTTCAGTAGAAAAAAAAGAACTACTACTACTCAACAGTTTGACAACAAAAGAGTATGCATGTGTGCGTGTCAAATACAAGGTAGCGTGTGTAATGTTTTCTTTATTGATTTAATGTATCTTTTATGCGTTATTTAAAAAAAATATTAACATTCTGCACTCCTTCTCTATATTCTCTATAAGTGTGGGAAATTTCATACTCCTCCGTCCGCGCAATTTTCATAAAAAGGGGCACAAAGTTTCTGCTTCACGTATTAATAATATATAGATAGATTAAGCCTTAAAATACATACATTAAATGAATTAAAAAACATTATTATGACACACACTACCATGTATTTGACACACACATAGGTACACTCTTTTGTTTATTGTCAAACTTATGACACTTATATTTCCAAATTATGTAGTAGTTCTAGTTTTCCAACTGAAAAGGCAAAAGTATCATACCTACCATACAGCCTAACCGATTTTTTTTTATGAAAAGTGATAAAATGTAATGAAATGAAAAGAAGTTGATTAATTTAAAACATTAATCAATTGGAATGAAATTAAATGTGATGAGATGATATAGGATGAGATATAATCTCAGTAAAATAGTGTTTTTTCTTTTTTCTTTATTGCTTATATGGCTCATAGCCCACCTGGTGTTAAGTGGTTACTAGGGCTATGGGCATCTACAACGTAAATGCCGCCACCCACCTTGATATATGAGTTCTAAGGTCTCAGGCCGAAATGCATTACTGCTTCACGGAAATGGCAGGATGGTGGTGCCTACCCGTGCGAACTCACAAGAAGTCCTATGATTACTCCTATTATCCTATTTACTGAGATTGTTTCAGTGGACTTTTTGGAGGATCTCGAGAAGCTACGTCTGGCATTGTTTTATTTTCGAATTATAT
Organism: Bombyx mandarina; assembly: GCF_003987935.1. The sequence goes on along the minus strand of NW_021011721.1, from coordinate 96,080 downwards.
GTCGAATTTAGACTACTGCGGGACCACTAGTAATTATAATTTTCGTAATTACTGATGGTAGGACCTCTTGTGAGTCTGCAAGGGTAGGTAACATCACCCTGCCTATTTCTACCGTGAAACAGTAATGCGTCTCGGTTTGAAGGGTCGGCCAACCCTTTTTCTGTAAAAACTGAAACCTTACAACTTATGTCTCGAGTACGGTACGAGTCTCGGTACTTATGGGCTTAGGAGACCACTTAACACCAGGTGGGCAGTAAGCTCGTCAACCCACCTAAGCTATATTTTTTTTATCTAAATACCCTCAGAATCCTCACGTGTATGTTTGGTATTAACAGTAGACTCTGCCTATTACTGCAGAAGTCATCCATTGCAGCTTGAAAAATGGGCCATCCGTTACTATTGCCGTTATACCATTAAGACATCGATTTCATGAATCGAGATGGGAAGCGGTATGCATATTGTCTATGAGCTCTGGTAATCACTTAACGCTAGGTGAGCCGTGAGCTCATTCACCCATGTATGCAATAACAAAGACATCGCGTCCATCAAGAATACCTGGTAGATTATTTCAATTGATTCAAAGATGTAGTCCCGTCATTGATGATAATTCAGCCCTTTTTCTTCTGTAATTCATGCTTTGGAAGATTTCTAATAAAGTCTGAACCTTCGCATTTTAGGTTGAGGGGAGGAGAATGACAACATAGTATATTTTCTTCGGTTTTTGCGACGCGAAAAAATTAGGGCCAAACGAGATTTAGGATATCTGCTTTAAATAATTAGTACAATGATTGCCTCAATAAATCAAAACTCATTAAAACAGTCCAATCATAAATTTACATTCACCGAAAGCTATAAAACAAAGCTCGTAAAGCTCCTCTGCTGAGCGGCCGAGGCGGATTGAAACAAGTCTGAACAATTAAAATCGGATCTCGAACATTTGGAGACCGGCTCCTAAGCTTAAGATAATTGTCACTGATTGCCTCAGCCGTAAGCCATTGGCGAAGTTTAAAGAATTGACTGCAGTTATCTACACTCGAATTGAGAAGGGTTAATGTGGGCAATTTAAGTTGGTGATCCTTGCCCCCGTTGGCTCTTGCCTGATTTGGGGGATTTCGTCTGGTCTTTGGTTAATTGTTGTTGTGTGTTCAGATCGGCGAAATGATTTAGTTGCGGCTCCAGTTTTCTAAATGAATTTTAGGCACTTTAATTCATTCAGAGATAATTTCTTGTAAAAATACAAGTAGTAGTCTCGGAGGTATATAAGCTAATTTATTGATATATTTTACTACGGATAATAATTCAAGAACTTGAAACTGATTTTCCATTCTAAAAAAAGCATGATCAGGCCCCTGGCATTGCTGAATTCCATGGGCGACAGTAACCACTTACCATCGGGTGGGCCGTATGCTCGTCTGCCTACAAGGGGGAAAAAAATGGTCCTAGTCGATTGTTTTACAAATAGATTGATGATATAGTATACAATACTGCATATTTGATGGCAGTCAGTACACGGGTAAAAATAAAATCATACGGTTCTGCACCCAGACAACGGTTTTTCCTTAACGAAATTTTCAAACATCCTCCGTATTTGAAGTTTTCGTTTTGACTACATTTAACTATATTATTTAATCTATTAATTACTGTACCCTTAACTCGCAGTACCGCAGCTCGAGTGTCGCAGCCGTGTCGAATACGGCGTACCACCAATTAGACCATCAGAAGGGATATGAGAAGCTAACTCTCCAAGCAATCTATAGGTATATATTAATACGTGAAGGAAAAACTTTGTATCCCTTTTTACAAAAAATTCGGAGACGGAGGAGTATGAAATTTCCCACACTTATAGAGAATATAGAGAAGAAGTACAGAATGTTAATATTTTTTTAAATTATGCCTTAAAAATACATTAAATCAATAAATAAAACATTATACACACTACTATGTATTTGACGCACACACGCATGCGTACTATTTATTTATTGTTAAACTTTTGTTCTTGACGTCTGTGGGAAAATTGAGAATAGATTAAATATTGTTTGTCTTGGCAAAATTTGTGATTATAGAAGTACAATAGTCTTTGAAAATACAATCATAATAGTGTACAAACTTACAATTTCAATTAATTATAGTCGAATTTCGACTACTGCGGGACCTCTAGTATATTATAAAGGCACAATTACAACTACAACCTTACATAACGTAATAAAATACAATCCTTAGGTAACTAGCTCAAGGACGATAAATTAAAATAGAAATAAATAACGGTATGAATGTCACTATATTATGTACAAGCTTTTATGTACAACCCTTTCACCTAAACTATGTGCTGGCCCCGATAATCACTTCACATCATGTGAAAACCATGAGCTCATCTAAAAATAGGCTCCAATTAAAAACGTATTTACTTTACTATGAAAAGTTTACTTCCAGTACATTTTTAGGACAAGAGAAGAAAATTACCGTTAAAGAACATCTTCATATTCAAATAGATACATTCGAAAAACCCAAGACGGCGGATTACCTCGAACGAGTCGTAATTGTAAAAGCTGGTGTCCTCATTGGCAATTAACGGGCGACGAGCTCCAAGTTAATTCTGACGTCTGCTCCGAAAAGTCAAACAAAAGACTTCAAAAGGACTCATTAAGTCGTTACTCAAATAATGGTGGTACGTAGTAAAGGGGTGCAGATGTAAGAATTTACATTTTTAATATTTCCTACAATTTTTAGAGACTTTTAAAATAGTCACACGGTAGAATAGAGGTAAATAAAGGTAAAGGCGAAATTTTAATAATTTCTGTAAGATTGGTGAATCTGACAGAATTTATTAAAATTTCGCCTTTAGTGTTCTTATAAAAGACTAGGGGCCCTCCCCGGCTTCGCTTGGGTAGTAGCGCACGCGATGTAAAGAATTTTAGGTATTTTTTTTACACATTAGGTTACATTATTGGAGTTTTAGTAAGGATTCCTAATTTATTTTAAAATATAGTAAATATAGGCTATATCTCCCGAAGATAGTGTAGCTTGCCAACAGTGAAAGATTTTTTTAAATCGGTTCAATAGTTTCGGAGCCAATTTAATACAAACAAACAAACAAATATTTCCTCTTTATAATATTAGTATAGAAGTATAGACAAAATAAAAATTTAATGGAACAAAAACAAGAAAATTAGATCTACACAAGCTAGTACAATGGGTGATCTTAACTAACACTTTCAAAGAACTAATTATGGAATACAATGCACGTTGCTCATATTATTTAATTTAAGAGAAGTTCATTAAGTTGAATGCACAAGTCTATGTTGTATAAAATATTACGAAAATACCAAACATTCTTACGGCTTAATGGCTTAATGAATACATACGGCTCTCGCCAATATTTTTTTAACATAACCCGCTCTCATCTGTGACTACTCTAACTAAAATAACTGTATTCGAAACTTTTGGAAATTATAAAATGAACAGCATTAAAGAACACGAAATTAAAGTCGTTGAAGTTTCTAGGTTTGTTATTACACAAAGTCTTCCACAGACGGTTCAATGATTTTGCTTTTCTTTTTGTTTGTTGTTGTTTTTAATATTACTTTCGTTTAATTAAAAACAACTAAAAAAATGTATATCATTTAACGTTATAACGTTTATTATTATATTATAAGAAGTTGTGATAATCATCTATAATAAAAATCAAATTCGGAAAATCTATGCAGATGTTGGCTGATGGTATTGTGAGGCGGGATGGGTATGTTCCAATATTTGCCTATTTTGGCTGCTAAATTGTTCACGATATCTGGTTGTGGGTTTGAGGCTTCGACCTCAACGCGTATAGTATTCACTTTGTAATTTCAATGGGCTCTGGCAATCATTTAGTACCGATAAGCGATAAGCTCGTCTCTGGCACGGTACAAAACAGGCATCAAAATATAAATACAGTACTAAATTACAAGGAAAGGGTTCGTTGGCTATTAAACCGTTGTGGTTTCTAATTGGTGCCGGTCACGATATTCAACTTGAAAGGGCGCGTCAAATTTAATAAGGACTTCCCGTGCGTACATCAAGGAATAAGAATTATTAATGTGGGACACTCGTATACGGTCATAATGGGAAAAAATAGCGCATAGAAACCGACGTGGATGGATAGGGGAATGGACTGGGGGGGCTAAAAATACTATGACGTGGACGATGTCGCCTTCAATTATTCTTAATTTAAGTTATATGGGAATATAGTAAAATTTTCGCGGTAGGCAGCGGCTTGGCTCTGCCCCTGGCATTGCTGAAGTCCATGGGCGACGGTAACCACTCACCATCAGGTGGGCCGCATGTTCGTCTGCCTACAAAGGCAATAAAAAAAACAAAAAGTTATAAACTGCAAAAGTAGGTACAGTGAACACTTTTTATATGAAAATAATGTATTGTAAGCCCACACGTATCCGGTCCAGCCGGTCCACATATTCTAAGGAACTGATAGAGCTGACGTACACACAACATCTATATTTGAGACTTTGAGATCATGTCTCAAGGAGGATGAGGGCACTTTCATTGTTATATTCCATAGACTCTAAAATCTTATATTCCTTAAAACCAACCGATCTACGAGCTCGAACAGAAAATCTTGGAAAAATCTCGTCAGGACAAAAATAAAAGCATTCGAACCATTGAAAGGCAGTGGGACGTTTATAAAACATTATATTTGGCTGCCAGCTTAAATATGTTTTCTTCTAAAACGTTAATGTGAATACGACTTTACTTTGAAATGTGTCGAAATGAACGCTGATTCAGTATTGTGTTCAATTTAACTGAATAATTGTAGAGTTCTTCATGGCTTCCGCAATTTAATGCTTCTGTGCTCATAATTGGATAATTTGTAATTGTTCGATTAAACACTTTTACGGTTTAATCGAGGGTTGCTACCCCCTTGTTAGTCTGAAAATATAATGAGCATTGTAATCAGCCTCTTGAGTCATTAAAACTTTCATTGATATATTTTACGGTTCTTGCAAACATAAAACTAAAAAGATACAACCAAACTTATTAATAGAGTTTGAATACTATTGTGAAATGTAAGTACAATGCATGAAACACATTGCTGCACACACGGCAGAAATAGGTGGGGTGGTTGTACCTACCCGTGCGGACTCACAAGAGGTCCTACCACCAGTAATTACGTAAATTATAATTTTGCGGGTTTGATTTTTATTACACGATGGAATCCTTCACCGTGGAAGCCAGTCGTGAACATTTGTTAAGTACGAATTTCATTAGAAAAATTGGTACCTGCCTGCGGGATTCGAACACCGTTGCATCGCTAGATACGAATGCACCGGACGTCTTATCCTTTAGGCCACGACGACTTCAAAACATGACAGATTCTAAGCAGTTATAATTTAGAAGTTAATTATTTGAGCATTTACTTTTATTGACTTTCTGATCACCTGTACGTAGTTAATGTATGTATGTTGTATTAGCTAAATTTACGTCATCAACAACAAAAAATAATTCGGATTGATATTTTGACAACGCGAGTCTCTGAACAGCTCATTAGCAGTCCCACGCCGGCGCTCAATCAGCGAAACTTGCCAATAATTCGATCTCGCACTAATCACGATACAGTTGTTTCCCGATCTCCCTGACGCCATCATTTACAAGATTTCGTGGACATTCCCACGTGACTCGTCAATACACGTTACTAGCACCAGAAATATCGATAAGTAACTAACCAGACACTCGTTTTAACTATACGGTTTCGTATATCGCATTAGGGTTAAGGCCCCACAATTCTTTTCTTGCATTAAAAATAGAAGTTGAATACCGCCAGCTGCCGTGAGACATTTTGGTATCAGGCGTCATGAGGTGGATATTTCAATTAGAAAGTGTAACATGAATATTGCAATTAGATATTTCAGTTAGGTGTCCAATATTTCGAATGCCGTGTGACTGCTTTACGGAGGAAATGTTAAAGTTTCTCGTGGTTTTTTAATAGATCTGCTAGAATTGCTGCTTTAGAGTAGACTGACTCAGTAGTGCTGTAGTTAGCGTCCCTGAATATTGCGCCGAGGGTCGTGAGTTCAAATTTCGCATCGGCCTTACATGCATATGATGAACATGTCTTTTTGCTTTTGGTCTGGCTATTTATTGTCTATAAGTGTGTATATTTAAACGTTTGAAGTCGTCGTGGTCTAACGGATAAGACGTCCGGTGCATTCGCGTTGAGCGCGATGCACCAGTGTTCGAATCCCGCAGGCGGGTACCAATTTTTCTAATAAAATACGTACTCAACAAATGTTCACGATTGACTTCCACGGTGAAGGAATAACATCATGTATTAAAAGTGAAACCCGCAAAATTATAATTTGCGTAATTACTGGTGGTAGGACCTGTTGTGAGTCCGCGCGGGTAAGTACCACCGCCCTGTCTATTTCTGCCGTGAAGCAGTAATGCGTTTCGGTTTGAAGGGTGGGGCAGCCGTTGTAACTATACTGAGACCTTACAACTTATATCTCAAGGTGGGTGGCGCATTTACGTTGTAGATGTCTATGGGCTCCAGTAACCACTTAACACCAGGTGGGCTGTGAGCTCGTCCACACATCTAAGCAATAAAAAAAAAAAAAAAAATGTGAGTATGTATATAGGTTTTTGGTTCATATAACATAGGAAATCCTATTCTGGGATTGGATGGGCGGGCATTACTTTTTTCCGGATATATCATTAATTTATTCAATTTTATATAAACTTTTGTGAGTTTATAAATTTTGTGATTATGTTTCATTTAGGGGTATGGACAAAAACTTTTTGTATGGACAGCAAGAATGTAAACGTACCGAGTGATTACTGAATAATTCATATATATATTTTCTAGAATTCATACATATATTTACTGGTGGTAGGACCTCTTGAGAGTCCGCGCGGGTGGGTACCACCACCCTGCCTATTTCTGCCGTGAAGCAGTAATGCGTTTCGGTTTGAAGGGTGGGGCAGCCGTTGTAACTATAAATGAGACCTTAGAACTCATATCTTAAGGTGGGTGGCGCATTTACGTTGTGGATGTCTATGGGCTCTAGTAGCCACTTAACATCAGGTGGGCTGTGAACTCGTCCACCCATCTAAGCAATAAAAAAAAAAAGTGTGTGTGTCCGCTCCGACGCACGACTGGAGTTTACTGGATATAAAAAATTAAACGAAACAATACGAGAAATAGTTCTATATTACGACAACACGATACACTACAGATTATTAACAAATTAACGAGACACAAAACAAACGACTAACAAATATATGAAAATACAATAATGAGAGAAACGCGCGATCAGTACGAGGCTTTGTGGCGGACTGCCGGCGCAGCAGCCCGGCGTCACCTGCGATAACGCGGCCGCGCGTTGGCTCCTGATTGGCGCGCGCACGCATCACCATGGCCAATCAGGCGCATAACGCATTTCGTGTGACATGCTATACTCTCTAGTACGATTTTGGTCCCCATAATTTTCATACCCCGGGCCTATATATGTAAATCGATTCTTAAGGAGTAAACTCCAATAAATAGAATATCCTACATTGAATTATTTTGTTTGTTCAGCAGTTTGGTGTTACTCGATGTAAAACTTGCGATTCATAATCGACTAGACAGATGTTTTGTTTCACTTTGTTTTCAATTGCACCTAAGTCAAGAACAAAAGTCAATATCAATACATTTAATAAGTACTGATCTCTATCGCCTCAATTGTCAACATTCGATAGAGTCGGCACAACTTGTTTGGATATTAATTTTATTATTATGATTACTTTAAGAATATTGAGTCCGATGTTTGAAGAATAATAATTAAAATTAGATGAGTTGCGTGACCAAAGATCTACCGTCACCCATTGACAAGGATATAGACATTGATATTGACAAGGACTATGCGGTCTGCTAACCGTAAATTTTAGGAGACCGAGATGACAATATAAAAATAATGTGTTGCAATAAACAGGTATTCAATAATAAACCGAAAAATAAATTCTAAATTAAAATGAATTTTATTAATAAAAGTATGGTATTCTATTTTAAAATTCAGGCATTTGTTTGTTGATGACTATTTGATTTACACTAGATTTTTATGTTTTTCATCAATAAAGACATGATGAAATACGAGTAATTATGGAGTACGAGTTCCGTCGCGGTAGTAATGCCGTAAAAACTACTCAACATTAACGTCGTACTATCCAGAGCCCCGAATCCTGATCATGCAGGAGCAAGTCACCGTCGTCGCCCTAGACACGTCCTTACGGATCCATCAGATCCAATAAATCTTTGCAAGATACCTTCAGCTCTAACACTAGGAGCAGGCTGAGGAACCCCGGTAACCGTACTCGTCGAACTCGACAAAGAGGTCGACGTGCAACCTAACCCATGCATCAGCCCGCTGAGTTTCTCGCCGGATCTTCTCAGTGGGTCGCGATTCCGATCCGGTAGTAGATTCCTTCGCGAAGCTGAGCTCCTGAGCCTTTGCTCGCCCACCTGTTCTGGTGAAGCTGGAAAGGCCTCCGGGACACCAGTAATCTTTCAATAATAAAAAAAAAACTATCCAGAGTGAACACTACACTACACACACGACTTCCTCAAGAAGGATATTGAACAATAACCACTGCCGTGGCTGATATACATCGATAGCATGAGTGCAAATTTTGATCGAAAAAAATAATAATATAATAAATTACTTTTTGTATAAAAACGGAAACTTCATAGATAAAGGCCCTAATTTATAAAACACACCAATAACACTATTTATATATTAGACGAAACACGGAACATAATATTGAATATTGGTAAATACATGCGATATTCTGTCTGTATTTTAAAATGAATAACTTTCGTATCAACGATAACGAGTTAATTATAAACGGATTAATGCAGTCAGTGTGATTACAGGATTGAAATAATCTGATTACGTAAATTTATACCTCGCTCATTATCACTGATTGGATTTTATTTTAGTGTTTTATGGGACTATTAATGCAAAAATATTTCTGTTCATGCGGGACTATTGCAGTGGCCAATATGCGTTTAGGACAAGACTTTCATCTATGGGCACGAAGCATTCTTAGTTCTTACGAAAGTTATAAAGCAAAGAAGACCCGGTCTTTGTGGATTACTTCATTTCTTACTGGTGGTAGGAGGACCTCTTGTGAGACGTTTCGGTTTGAAGGGTGAGGCAGCCGTTGTAACTATACTGAGGCCTTAGAACTTATATCTCAAGGTGGGTGGCGCATTTACGGTGTAGATGTCTATGGGCTCCAGTAACCACTTAACACCAGGTGGGCTGTGAGCTCGTCCACCCATCAAAGCAATAAAAAAATAAAAAATAAAAATAAAACTTCAAGTTTATTTTATTCTATTGATAATACTGAAGCTTGTCGATAGATAGTCACTGAAATAATCGGTTGATAGTAAATTATACTTAGCTGTTTTGTTCTTTTCTGTTTACAAACATATTGATGGTACAAATTACTTTCTTTAATAATTGTCTTCTTTTTGTTTGTTTTTTCTCTGAAAATTATGTATTTCGTTTCGTCTTTGCCTTAGTTTTTCTCAATGTTTTCATTAGTCACGTGTAACGGAAAGTGTTTTTAACAGATTTGTTGTCTCGCAACCTTATTTAAGTAAATATATTATTGGCCTTGATTATTTTTTCTGTTGAAATTATTGATCTCGCTATTAATCCATATGACTGCTTTCAAGTCAAGGAAACAATTGTTGAAATTATTCACATAAATACTAAGATTTAAAACTAATTAAAAAAATTTTATTAATCTTAAAAAAAAACACACGAATAGTTTCCAAAAAGTATATTTACAAGATCGCAGTCGGTAGGATTCGAACCTACGCTCCCAGAGGGAATCTGATTTCTAGTCAGACGCCTTAACCGCTCGGCCACGACTGCTGTACAGTATAGTTTCGAATATAGAAATTGTTTCATCAGTCTTTTATTTTAAAAAGTGAAAGGTAAAATTAACCAATCTTCACGTGACCTCCTTTCTATACCAGTTTTAAAGACTGCACTCACTTTTTACTAATATTAATGAATGAACACCTTCATTTACTGAGACGACAAATGACTTATGCTGAACGAGCTCACTGCCCACTTGATGCTATGTGATTACCTTATCTTAATGATTCGTAAATACACTCAACTACCTTAAAAGGTTGCCCATGCGATGGACCGACCAAATCAAGTTCGGCATTTGGCAGTTGTTTGCATGAGTGTACCAGGCTCACCACAAACTGGTGGTAGGACCTCTTGTGAGTCCGCTCGGGTAGGTACCACCACCCCGCCTATTTTTGTCGTGAAGCAGTAATGCGTTTCGATTTGAAGGGTGGGGCAGCTGTAACTATACTGACACCTTAGAACACATATGTCAAGGTGGGCGGCATTTACGTTGTAGATGTCTATGAGCTCCAGTAACCACTTAACAACAGGTGGGCTCTGAGCTCGTCCACATATCTAAGCAAAAAAAACCCGGAAGAAGTGGCGATTGGTCATGAGGCGCATAACATCTACCCGCAGCAATTATACGGCAAAAGAACCTTAAGCATGAGGGTGAAGTATGATTCGTGTTATTATAACGACTATCCCACGCTACAAGCCGCGAGGCAAGCGTCCGTTGTGGTAGAAATCGTGCTAGTTTAGTATTGTAGTCCGGTATTTCCACACCTGCATTGTTCGATATGAGTACTAATTCCTAGACGTCTTATCTGTTACGCTATGGCAACTTACATGCACATTGATGGTACTACGTGAAAAACTATGTTAATTGTTGCCTATAAAGCTGTTAACTCAAATCAAATTAACATTACATGTTATTCTTTTTTATCAAGGTAAACGTATGGACAAGCTCTTGGCATAACTGATGTTAAAATCCATCGACAAAAGATTAGTTGAAATCTCAACTGCATTTAAATAACGGTCATCTTGCTTAATAGAGGGGTATTCTGCAAGATGGCTATTGGTAAAAAGGCGTGATTACTTCGCGGCAGAAATAGATATGCCGATGGTATCGCCACAATGCCGACATATTGGGAAAGATATTAATGCTTAACCTAAAACCTAGACTATTCCTAGTGTTGCTGAATACCTAACTACTTATAATATAATCTGCACCAAATGTAGAGCCGTAAGTGCATTGAATGTGTAAAATGGGAATCGTGCGCGTCTGAGTGTCGTGTTTGTTCATCACTGATTGTATTCGTGTTTGTGCTCGCGTCGACGCTTGCGGCCCCCTACCACGGACAAAAGAAAACGATTGTATTTTAAGGGAGAAACGATCTTTATTAGAAAACAGCATAATTAAGTTTTAAGCCGAAATGCAGGAGTTTCAAAGAGAAACATAATTAAAGAAACATTGTCTAAAATGCTACGGAAAAGGTTTTGAAAAAAAACACCTTGAAAAACACTTTCCCTTTAAACATACCTAAAGAACTGATGTCCCATCCTCTAAATATCCTAATCATTGAGACATAAAAAAAAATCCGGAAAATTGGTAATATATTTTGCTTTGCACTCAGTGAAAATTAATTAGAAAACAATGATGTCGGGGTACGCCAGCTTTGCTATGTATCAGATTACGTGGTAACAAAATATGTACTTACTCTGGGGTCATCGAGACCTTAATATTCATACTGTACATGTTTATTACATCCAATCACTCTTTAACACCAGACGGTCCATAAGCTCGTCGACTCATCAAACAACGTACTGCTACGTGCTGGAGTTAGGAATAAATAAAAATTCTACCGAAGTACAAATTAAAACGGTATTTAATACTTAGAACACTCACAAAACACTTTACACTTCGTAATCCACTTCTTCCGCTTCGCTTCAGGTGATCCGTTCGCTGTTTCGTTTCGAGTAGATCCGATTACTGGCTACCTTCGTGACACCCCTGCAACGCTTTTATAGTCGATACGACATTCCTAGAGTTATCGAGAACATTCTCGACAAGTCGAGTATTTTCGATATGCGTTTCCGCCATTCGACGATAGATGGCGTTGCTCTTACCGACGTAACAGTAGTTTGTATGTACCTTACTAATATCAGAATTCTCAGTCTATAACTTAACCTAGTTGGACAAAAATTAGAAAACGAATGAAGTTGCAGTGGTAGGGGTATGAATGTTTGCACATTTCACAAAATGCCCAAACAATCGGCAGCCGTTTCGCGGTCGGCTAATTTTGTAATTGGCTTCCATGTTTGTTTTCGTTCCTGATTAGTGTGCCGTTTTGATGGAATGCCCGTAATTGTGGGCAGCTTCGGTAATGGCGCGCGACTCATTTCTACCCGCAGTTTCGTTTAATTGAAAACGGCGTTGCGAGCTGATTAGATGATGCGATTTGGGCGTAAGTTTTTAGTTTTGCAATACGGCTAAGAACAAAGCTGTTCGTTGATATGACCCTTTTCTATTAGGCCGGCTGCACTACCTACTGAAACATTAAAAATAAATAAACAAACTGATGACGACATGAATCCGCAGGTGGCATTTGAGAGGTCACATGCGGCCTATTTACCGACAAAAATAAATATTTCAATACATTTTCAATATATTATTCGTGATTTTTAACTTAGTTTCCAAAGCAGTCGTGGCCGAGCGGTTAAGGCGTCTGACTAGAAATCAGATTCCCTCTGGGAGCGTAGGTTCGAATCCTACCGACTGCGATCTTTTATAACTTTTATATAATGAGCCAATACGGATCCACTCTGTTTTGTTCTACTGCAAAGCAATCAATCAAATTAAGTAATCATTAAGCAATACAATATAATAAATTAAGCATTCAAATATTAGTTATATCATTAGTTTTTATTTTTGTTGTTAACGGACTGTCGATTGCACCTATAATTGAGGTGACATCTGCCATGAACTTTTATCAATTGGTCAATGTTTTGTATTGATGATCGCTTTGTTGGTGCAACTTAATAAATAAATAAAGCAATCATGTGTAACTGCTTATAGTTTAGGACCGCCGTTATATTATTATGTATGAGACTTCGATCTCACGACTCAAGGTGTGTTCACGCTGTGGTGACTACTACATCACGGTTTCCGGATTCGATTCCTTGGTGCAGTTTGTTAAATCTTTACATTTGGGATCTGAGGATTACGCTAACTTGGCTTGAGACTGTCAAAGGTGAATCACTTTAAATTAAATAATACAATAAAACATTTTTAGTGCATCCACATTGAGTAAAGTAATGGTCAGATCATTTCAAATTCAATTTCAAATTAAAATAATTTTTTTAAATATATTATTATATTCTACCATCGGCGCCAGAAACAAACTCCGCACACTGTCCACACAGTAATTGAAATACGATCTTAAAAACTGACACTTAAAAACTTAGATTCATTTCATGAGTCTCGATTTCTTATTGCCATTTGACATTGAACAAAAGGACTATATCCAATAAAATCAATAACAAAAACACAAAATCCCATCCAAACAAATAATCATACTGCTTTAAAAAATGTAACAGAAACGCGAAAAATGAAAATATGTGCCTTAAGGTAATAAGATAAAATGTAATAATATCTACCTTGTTTAGAAGATCTATGAGCTCCTAATTGTACTTATTGATATAATTTTAAATATGACTTCAATATTTAAAACAAAGAAACAACATTTAAAATCTATTTTATATTTATATTTCTTCATCTCTGTCACCGCTGTTTTATTGATATTCTACATGAATTCGAACTGATTTTCAAAAAGCGGAAGCGAGGAAAAGTTTTCGTTAAAGGAAGTGTACTTCTTACATATTCTGATTATAATATGAACGCTAGGGAAATTGTTGCCAACGAGAACGTAAATTAAATCACTGAAATTTTTCGACGAGACCATGCTGAAATTAGATGCTTAATGTCACTCCAACAACTGAGACGAACCAAATCACACTACTTCATAAGTTGATCCATCAAATGTGAGGCTGTTTTTTTAAGAGATTTTATGACCCGGTAACTAAAACCTTTAAGTCATGTCTTATTTTATAATTTATGTTCATATTTTTGGAGTTTACTCCTTTAGAATCGATTTACATATATAGGCCCGGGGTATGAAAATTATGGGGACCAAAATCGTACTAGCATGTCACACGAAATGCGTTATGCGCCTGATTGGCTCCTGATTGCGTGATGCGTGCGCGCGCCAATCAAAATCGTACTAGCATGTCACACGAAATGCGTTATGCGCCTGATTGGCTCCTGATTGCGTGATGCGTGCGCGCGCCAATCAGGAGCCAACGCGCGGCCGCGTTATCGCAGGTGACGCCGGGCTGCTGCGCCGGCAGTCCGCCACAAAGCCTCGTACTGATCGCGCGTTTCTCTCATTATTGTATTTTCATATATTTGTTAGTCGTTTGTTTTGTGTCTCGTTAATTTGTTAATAATCTGTAGTGTATCGTGTTGTCGTAATATAGAACTATTTCTCGTATTGTTTCGTTTAATTTTTTATATCCAGTAAACTCCAGTCGTGCGTCGGAGCGGACACACACACTTTTTTTATGAAAAATGATAATATATGGAGTGAAATGAAACGAAGACAATTAATTTGTGACATTAATCAACTGGGATGAAATTAAATGAGATGCGATGAGATGATATGGGATGAAATATAATCTCAGTAAAATGGTGGTCATTTTCTGAGATTTTTTCAGTGGACTTTTTGGAGGATCCCGAGAAGTTACGTCCAGCGGCTTTGTTTCATTTTCCCACATTTGTGCACTTTCACAGATATTAAACAGTTAATAAACCACCATTATTACACATTTTAATCCGAAGAAACACTAAATTGGCAAAATAAAACAAATCACACAACTCCACTCCTCGCGTTCCCGCAAAAAAGTCTGTGAGTCTGTAAGTACGAAATATAAACATACCCTCGAAAAACATTACTCTCTCTCGGCAGTCGGGTAAAAAAAAACTGTCGACGAACAAAAAAGATAACGCTACATAATTTTTGATCTTTACCTATTTAAATTTTACCTATTAGATATGTAAAGCCATCAGCAGAGCCAGGCCACAAAAGGGCAACTATTTTAATAAAAAAATTATTAACGTGTATAAATTAAAGTTGACTGGTTCTCTGAAAGGCAATTCCAATTCAGGTTAAAGTCACATGACTGAGTCAAAGCGGAGCCTTTTATTAAAAATGCCTCGGCTGTTGGATGTAAAAAATATTTAACATGTAAAAGGCCTAAGCAATATATTACAAAAATTATATAATTTCACTAGCGCAGATATAGAAGCCCATGTCGCCCTCATGTCAGCCGGTTACCGTGGCCCGTAGATACCACAAAGTGATTGAGACATTAGGCCGAAGGAATAACGGCTTTCCGAGCCCTTGAACTGGAATGGGTGATTTGCTTCTCGGCAGAAATAGATAGGTCACCTCGTGTGGGCGCAACACGCTATACCATCACCATTCAAGGTAGCCAGTCCAAAAAAGAAAATTGTAGTTGAAGTTAAATGAAAAACATCCTGTAGCTAAATATAAATTTATCATGAAGATGAAAAGAAGAAACGAAAACAAAATTTTATAAAAAGGCTTCCGATAAAAATAAAGCTTTCGCTCAGCAAACGAACTCATGACCCACCTGGTGTTAAGTGGTTATCGGCGCTCGTAGTAATTACGCTTTTAATACTGCCACTCGCCTTGACACATGACATTGAATTTTAAATAATACAACAGTCGTAATTCGACTATTATTCGAAAGAAGATAAAAAGTACTAAGAATTTGTCCTAAAGCACATTGATGACTAAGAATCCGCATGCAGTGATCAGCTCATGCTGAGCACTATGATGAGCTCCATCCGTTTCTTTCGCACACCGTACCACTTTTCACTTCTTACAGCGTTTTCCTTCACTCTTCGTACATTTAGGACATGATAAAGAGCCGTGAACTCCGCGTCTCTATCCTTCACGGCTTCCAATCAATATTAGTATCTCGAGATTCTGGAAACAGTAAAATCAAACTTATACAACACAATAAAAGGACAACAAATTTTAATAACCATAAAACAAGAGGCGAGCCCGTTTGAGCGTAAGGTAAAGTTGTCGCGGTATTGTCGCGAACAAAGCAACTGCCATTACGTGCGGACGCTAATTGCAACTCTTCATATACTTTGTGTAAATTATTATGTCATACATGAACAGTATCGTAAGTTTTTTTTTTTTGCGATTGAAACTATACTTTGTATTATATCATTGTATGATATACACGTAACTAGGTAGGCAGCGGCTTGGCTCTGCCCCTGGCGTTGCTGAAGTCCATGGGCGACAGTAGCCACTCGCCACCAGGTGAGCCATATGCTCGTCTGCCTACAAGGGCAATAAGAAGAAAAACCTTTCAATGCATCACAGAACTTTGAAATACCTTCTGTTACAAAGAAACTAAAGCTTAGAGAGATAAAAAGAAAACTTTTTTTAGATAGGGGGCTGAATCTCATATATGAAGTTTCTACACCTAGGGGGCGTGCATGGTTACAATGGTTACAATTTGTTTAATTCCGAAGTTGGTTTTCACTACTGAATGTTGTATTATTTCATCATGGAACTCCTTCATAAACACTTATTTATTAAAAACATGCCTCACATATTTGAACTCACTCTATACGAAGAATTCGTTTATGTCGTATTCGTTTTTACTGGTGGTAGGACCTCTTGTGAGTCCGCGCGGGTAGGTACCACCGCCCTGCATATTTCTGCCGTAAAGCAGTAATGCGTTTCGGTTTGAAGGGTGGGGCAGCCGTTGTAACTATACTTGAGACCTTAGAACTTATATCTCAAGGTGGTTGGCGCATTTACGTTGTGGATGTCTATGGGCTCCAGTCACCACTTAACACTATGTCGTTTCTAGGATTTAAAAATATTTTGGGAATATTGACTCGTATTCTTTTTGAACTGACCGTAAATAAGTTATGATGAACTCATTCTCCTATCTAAAGAACCAAAAATTAATTTGAGATTTAAACGAACATGCCATACCGTTTTCTCATACAGAATAGTTCAGCCATAGTTGTAAAACGTTGTATTTTCATTAAAATAAAGCAAAGTTGCGCTCAGACTTGAAACGCTTACAATTTCACGATCTCACTATTACATAGCTCAGCGTTAATTAGTTTTATCTGTCGTTCAACTTAATTAAGAAAGGATACTGGTTGTTTTGCCGAGTTGCGACAATATATTCCGACTTAAAGATTAACATTGTCACTGGATCTGCGACCTCTCTTCCCAGATATCCACGCATTACCGCTCAAAGCGATCCGGGGGTAGATTCTGCGGTTCTGCTTTTGCTAAGGCTAGTGTTATCAACACTCCCGGCTTGAGCCCCGTGAGCTCACCTACACGTCAAGGAGAAGCTGAAATAGCCTCTCAAGGCTATCAGCATAGGTAGAAAATAAAATATGATGGCAATATCGAGTGTAGTGAAACAGGTCAAACGATTTAGACAGAAAACGTTGAAAGCACATTCAGTAGATCAAGGAGCCAAGCCTAATTAAAACCTTTCAAATGCTCACAAAGGATTCTTTATTTAAATACAAATTGTATTTTCTAATTTAGGTAAGTGAATAGGATCAGTTACGTTTGAAGAAGGCACGGGAATCAAACGATACCTTAAATCTTCCGACACAATGCTCAAACTGAAACAATAATAATAAATACAAATACTAAATAAAGGATACTACTTATGTTGGGCCACGAGAAACTCTGCACGTGAATAATGTACACTATGATTCGTCAAATGTGAAGTACATTAACCTACTTTCAGTCTCATTTATAGTCTATCATATTTTAGCTACATATAGGTACATACATTATTTGGACAACAAATTTGCAAAAGCTTTTGACGCAGTGATCAGTCGTATCATACCAGCGAGTTAGTTATACTGTGGCTTTTGTTATTACCATGCATATCATCAGAAAGTATTTTAATTACTTATTTAAGCTTACGTATTTACCGTTTCAATAAAATGCGACGTCATTCGTGAACACGTGCCAGCTATGTATTTATTTTACTAGTTCACTTCACTTGATACAAGTACATTGAGCATCTTACCCGTTATACCAGAATAGCTTGTAATTGTTAAATAATATGTTGAAACAATGACTCACCAATCTCGTGGCCACACCACTAAGCGCCGTTTGATACTGGGCCCGCTAACTGGCCTATTCACTTTATTTACGAGCTCTCTGCAGCAGTTACCGTCCCGGTACACATTATTACTATTTAACTTCCATCTTACTCGTAATTGGTTCAGATAAAGATCTGATGTCATTAAGTACACTATATAACATTTAGTACGAAAACTGAACACCGCATGTTCTTTTTTGGAACGAAGTTCCTTATGGGACGATACGGTACCCTAACCGGGAAAAACGTCCGTAACGTAAGATTTTTATTAGTAATGCACACGGTGTACGACTTAACTTTGTAATAACGTACTAAAAATAACATTTTTTTATTATTCATTGACCACGATCTCAGAGCGTTCGTTTGCGCAATACACTAACTCTTATGCAAGCAACCGTAAATGAAGTTTATACCTCGAATAGAACTTTAAATTAATATTTTTATAATAAGGAACTTCGTTCCTATCCGGTGTCCCACGACACCACACATTTTTTTTTCTACCTAATCATTGAAAGCGGGGCTATTCCAACTTCGCGCGGACCGGTAATTGAGCTCACGGGCTCAACCTTAGAGAATAGCGGACACTAGCCCTAGCAAGAGCAGTGCTTCGCTGAACCTACTACCGGATCGGAATCGCGAGGCACCGAGAAGATTCGGCGAGAAAATCAGTGGGTAACCGCATCGATGGTGATTGTCTCTATTTCCTAGACAACCGCGACGCCAAGGCCATCGTGTTTATTATAAATAAGTTTATGATTAGCAAGTCGATCCGTGTCCTCATACCCCAAAACAATAATTGTATTCAGTTTGTACTACACGCATCATTAATGTACAATTGCTCATAAACGACATAAATATTGAAGTATTTTATTGATTGAAAGGCCTGATAAAAAGTTCAAAAAATTAAACTTGAATTTATTATTCTCCAAAAAGCAGTAGAAAACTGTTAACGCAGTCGGTAGGATTCGAACCTACGCTCCCAGAGGGAATCTGATTTCTAGTCAGACGCCTTAACCGCTCGGCCACGACTGCTCTGAACAACTGATTCGAAAGTTGCTATCAATAAGGTTACTATCTATTTCAGAAAGCTTAAAACTTAATCATAACTGATAAGTTTTGTTTCATTATTAGTAGCTTTTACACGGAATTTCATTCGCATTAATAGAGAAAACTCATATCCTCTTAGAGTAATTTTTCTGAATGAAAAGTATCCCGACGGCGTGTATGCAAAATTGCATGATGTCTAATTAACAGCCTATTTACAAACAAACAAACAAATTTGCATTGATAACTTTTATGGAATTTCGTAAATAATTGGAAATCACGACCCAACTAGTTTCAGATCTAGTAACCGTAGATTTCTTCCAAATTTTACGACGTAATTATTTAAGGTACATATTCCGACAAGTAAATACTATTACGTGTTCGCAATAACAATTGTAAAGTGACTTAGATAACAAAACAGCTATGATGGTGAAGTAGTTATAGCTCAAGGATTATAGAATTGCCGTCTTCTAGTCTCCATTTCAATTACGTATCAAGCTAAAGCGTCGGTACGCTTGTTTATTCGTTATTTGTTACATCAAGTCGGATTTTGAGTAATTTGACTCTTTCATACCAGCTATGTCGCATGTTGGTCGCATTATTCAGTACATTGTCTCATTCGGGAAACGAAGCAATTATCACGAAGAAAACAATGAAAAGAAGAGGAGGGTTACTACTTACTCCCAAGTTGAATACTATCACGGTATTCAATGTCAGATCGAAAATGATGCGAAGAAACAAAGAAAGTTCCTTATTTTCTCCTTTTTTTTCGACCTATTCTAATAACCCTCCGCTACTAAACAAGCGCACGGCTAACTTAACAGTAAGTGGTTACTGTTCCTCATGGACATAGGCAGGCTAGGAACATGATGTACATAAGTTCATAAGTGCTCTACTTGTTCGCAATGTATGTACACTCAATGAAGTGAACTTTTAATTTCTTTCGAAAGCTAAGCCTTCTTGTGTTTCAAATCTAAAAGTTCACGGGACGGCTGTGTATCATACAATAAAACTAATTTGCTCGAAGCTTGAATCGCACTATTGACATTTTCAAGATACGAGTTATTAAGTGTACACAAGTTCAGAATACAACAGTTCGAATGTTATTGACATTCGGACTGTCAGTCTACCGAGCTATACTGCTTCGATGGGAGATATTGTATCTACGTCATCTTCTATAGTTTCTCGAAAAAATAAAAAATAAAAAAAGATGAAATCAAAATACGAAAGCGAATTAAGACTTTTCATTCCAAAAGCCACGTGCAGCACAAGCCGATCGTTACAAAGCTTTCTTTGAACACACAATTTAACCCCAATTAAACCACAATTAAACGTTTGATAACATAATGCATTAAAAACGAACGTAAATAAGTTTAGTAATTTATTAAAAACTAACCAAACAAACTCAAAAACAATGAGTCATAAATATATGAGTTATAAACAATCATAATTAAATACTTTTTTTTATTGCTTAGATGGGTGGATGAGCTCACAGCCCACCTGGTGTTAAATGGTTAATTGAGCCCATAGACATCTACGACGTAAATGCGCCACCCACCTTGAGATATAAGTTCTAAGGTCTCAAGTATAGTTACAATAATATAATATATTACACTTGAATATATTATATTATTATATTACATTTGAAGTCGTCGTGGCCTAAAGGATAAGAAGTCCGGTGCATTCGTATGTAGCGATGCACCGGTGTTCGAATCCCGCAGACGGGTACCAATTTTTCTAATGAAATACGTACTTAACAAATGTTCACGATTGACTTCCACGGTGAAGGAATAACATCGTGTAATAAAAATCAAACCCGCAAAATTATAAATTGCGTAATTACTGGTGGTAGGACCTCTTGTGAGTCCGCACGGGTAGGTACCACCTCCCTGCCTATTTCAGCCGTGAAGCAGTAATGCGTTTCAGTTTGAAGGGTGGGGCAGCCGTTGTAAAAAATAATAATAAATAAACATACACACCTCTCACGCAAATTTTACCCGAGAAACATATTTTCCGGGGGCAACTAATAATTTCCCTTCCTAATAGGATTTCGTTACAACGTCTCATTTAAATTACGATTATCGTTCAGAATCAAATTAAAAGAAGCAAAATTATGACCAGAATGTTTTTTTTTGAATACAATATGTTTTTTTTAAATATATTTTTCGTTTTTATGGCTGTTACGTGACAATAACGAATCGAGCATTACATATCCGAGCTCGCTCGGTAAAAGTTAACTCAACGCGTGAAGCTGTAACATCCTCCAGCTAAATTATCTCGATTAATTTTCATTTCCGTTCATGAAGATGTTCCCTAGAAGATAGTTGATGCTCCCTAAGCTAATCTATTATAAACGGATTACGATTCATCAGATCTTAAGTGATGTCCACATTATAAGGTGAACGCCCTAACCCATCTTGACCATGGCAAATAATATCGCAACCTGCCTAGTGGACCCTGTGCCATGTAATACTACATGAATGAACATTGACACGGGTACAGATTTTTATTTTATTTATTGCTTAGGTGAGTGGACGAGCTCACGGCCCACCCGGTTTTAAGTGGTTTTACCGGAGTCCATAGACATCTATCTGCAACCTAACTGCCACCACCTACCTTGAGATATCAGTTCAAAGGTCTCAGTATTTACAGTACAACGGCTACCCCACCCTTCAAACCGAAACGCGTTACTGCTTCCCGGCAGAAATAGGCAGGGTGGTGATACCTACCCGTGCGGACTCACAAGACGTCCTACCACCAGTAAAACTAATATCACTTTAAATCTTCCACCGTGCAAATGTTTGACTTTCATAGACCAAGTCTAATTGTTTACATAAATTGTGCGTATCTGACATCTTGGGAAAGAAACGATTCTCTATTTAGCTAAATTTTCCATTTACTGTTATTCACTACTAAATCCATTTTCTTCAAACTGGAACACACGATTGCTTAGGTTTACGACATTGTCGGGAAATCCAATTAAAGTATGAGTACTTTAGGGCACCCCTGATGGCCATAGATGAAGCGGTCGCCCAAAACTACGGCGGTTAAATAGCCGCAAACCGAAGTGGAGAGAACCAACTTGTAGTGTGTTGGCAGAGAAATAATGATCCAAGGCCACTTGCAGCTGTAGTCTGGTCTGACAACATAACGAAAAACTTCAAACACCACTTTAAATTAGAAAAGTGTCAACCCTGTTTATTTCTTTAATTAACTTCTATGCTTAATTATTTCAGTTTTAAATTAACCTTGACGCTACTACCGATAAGTCATAAGTTTCTCGCCGGATCTTCTCAGTGGGTCACGTTTCCGATCCGGTGTTAGATTCTGCGAGTTAGCAACACCTCCGGTTTGAGCACCGAGAGCTCACCTACACGCTAGGGTTACGCTATTACCTAACCTCTTAAGGCTATCACATAGGTAGGGGGAAAAAAAAGATACGTCATCATAATTTTCAGTTTACAACATAGGCAATCGTATACATAAAATTGATAGGCTCGTTCCAAGACTGTAGAGAATACGACGAAAAGCACAATAAAGGTGCACACGATCGCCACGATCGCCACGATAGCGTGCCGGATCGCGACCCTATCGTTCCATCTACAGCTATTACGCGGCCCCGCCTTCCGACCGATCCGTACAACTCACTCGCCAACTAATATATTACACGTTATCTGCGTTTCGTATTGCAACGACGCTTAATAGAAATGGTGACTTCGAATATATTTATTTATTGCTTACCTCGGTTGACGAGCTCACAGCTTACCTGGTATTAAGTGGTTACTGGAGCCCATAGATATNTCGTTCCATCTACAGCTATTACGCGGCCCCGCCTTCCGACCGATCCGTACAACTCACTCGCCAACTAATATATTACACGTTATCTGCGTTTCGTATTGCAACGACGCTTAATAGAAATGGTGACTTCGAATATATTTATTTATTGCTTACCTCGGTTGACGAGCTCACAGCTTACCTGGTATTAAGTGGTTACTGGAGCCCATAGATATGTACAACATAAATGCGCCACACACCTTGAGATATAGTTCTAAGGTCTCAGTATAGTCACAACGGCTGCCTCACCCTTCAAACCGAAACGCATTACTGCTTCACGGCAGAAATAAGCGGGGCGGTGGTACCTAGCCGTGCGGACTCACAAGAGGTCCTACCACCAGTAATTACGCAAATTATAATTTTGCGGGTTTGATTTCTCTTTTCACAATATGTCATAAGCTTTTTTACCAAAAAACAATAGTACAAGTATTTATTTACTCTCTATTTCTTACGAAAGGAAAACGACTAATAATGAGAATGCTAATTTTTTTATAAGTTATACTTCTTTAGGCGCGTTATGAAAAATTGACGAGAGTGCAATTTTACGATGCGCGCGCACCGTGACACAAAATTAACA
Organism: Bombyx mandarina; assembly: GCF_003987935.1. The sequence goes on along the minus strand of NW_021011721.1, from coordinate 72,479 downwards.
GAACGAAGTTGCCCACTAAATCGCTCATTACAATACGACCGACGTAACTTGGCGAGTCTGAATATAGCCGCAGGTGAACTTTCCGAACCGCACCGAGAATTACCGAATTTATACGATGTCAAGAAAAGGGATGTCCAATATGCGGGTTTGAGGACGTTGTTTAACCGATTTTTTTTCAAATTGATTAAAATATAAATAAAAAATAAAAATAAATTATAACTTCTTACGCGCGTACATAAGTACACGCACCCTTTTTTTAATTTAAATATCGATAGAAAATACATTAGATCACTAAAAAATCATGACACACACTATCATGTATTTGACACACACACACGCATATATACTCTTATTGTTAATGTTTGTAGATAATTTTAGAATGATAAATATTATTTGTCTATAGTTGTTATTGTTTGTCCATATGTCGTCTTTGCGAAATCTGTGATTAAAAAAGTAGAATCTTTGACAATAGAATCTTTATAATGTTCAAAATTATAATTTAAATTAATTAATGTCGAATTTCAACCGCTGGGCGACCACTGGTTTATATTATTAAGTGCGCACAGGTAGGATCGACTATCCGAGCTATTTCAGTCTGAAGAATGGGACAGTCAATTGTTACTTCGACCTCTACTACAACGATCGTTGAAGTGCCTACAACTACTAAACAAGGTTCAACTCGCAAACTCATAGATCACCAATAAACAAACAAACCAAATACAATTTTGTATATCAGATCATTAAAACCGAGTCTAATTAATAAATCAACTTAAACTAGTGGCCGCGGTATGGCACTCACTGTATCCTCAGAGACTACGATCAAACACCGCACCCAACGGTTCCAGAACATTACACAGCCGCAAAGCACTAGCCGTCAACTAGATTAGAGCTAGTTGTAAATGTGAGGCGAACCTCGTTAGCTCTTAGGAGATTCAGTTTAAAACGTAATCTACATATTTATCTCTCATCTGAGCTTCGTTCGTAACGCTCTAAAGATTCATCGAATATTCTTTCGATCTAAGTGTTTTTGTAACTGAATCTAATGGATGCAAAATGTTATTAAAATGTGATTATGATTAATTTATTATAAATAAGTAAAAGTTTTTTTTTTTAAATATTTATTTATGTAACCAAATACATATCACCCATGTTGAGACATGACATGACAATCTAGCTGAAAGTGTTTTTAATAAAAAATTAACGCCCCTTTTGTATTTAATGTGTATCTCACTAAATAATTAAGACAAGAACCACATTACTTTAAAAATACAAGAAACTTTCATAATTTTATCCGTACTAAAGACATTCTTTGTCATCTCCCAATTACTTGACAGACTCTCTCAATTATAGGCTCTTATTCCCTTTTTATCATACATACATACATACTTTACAACTTACATCTCATTAGTGCCAATTATCACCGAGTATTTCAGTGACATACATAGTCTGAACGGAATTTAAGGGTTCCTTCTCTTGTTATGACCTTACGGAACCCTAAAAACCAGCATCAAAACACAACCGTTTAGATCTTGAAATCCAATACAAATACCATTTCAAAACGCATTATCGCCCACATCAGCTTCGGAATTCGGAACGCCGCCTCGCAATCTCGAGAGAGGACCTGCGCTTGGATCGGCGTTAGCATTTGTATGAAGTCCGCTTGTCGCCAAATCCCTGTCGCGACAAACGATCGTATAGTCGATACGCTACATCGGGGTGCCGGCTTAACCCCTGACCGACTGAAAGGGTGAAATGGGCCGGCTCTATCTACGTCCTATATGCTAAACCAACAATATTCAATTGGAGCCAAATCTTTTTGCGGGTTAAGTGTATTCGACTATTTGCTATCGTTTACGATCGATCGTAAAAAACGAACTTGTTTTTTTCGTATTTTTGTTTCGACTTTTGTTCAGGAAAAATCTGACTTGAATTTAAGAAATAACAAAAAAACAGAGTTAATCGGAAAAAGCAATTTGCTTTTCTAAAGCTTGAGAATATAATCTCTAACCTAAGTATATTTTAAAGAAAACTTTTGAATATTTAAAAAAAACTGCTTATATTAAAAGCTTTCAAACACAACTGTTACCATAACAATAATATTATCCAATACGCTAGTTAATCCTAAAAAAATTAAATCGAGTAGGCTTTCGCAAGCGCTTTCAAATAGTCTTGGCTTTCCCACAGATTCGGATACCTCTGAGATGAATTGTAGTTCCGGGATAGTTTACAAATAAAATATCGTGAAATATATTACAATGCAGAAATAAAATCAATAGGTCGCTTTAGAGCACGATGGGCACCCGATCCAGAGCACTCACATGTCGCCTTCAGGAAACCTTAACCATGCTCCCGATGAACCAACACAACGATATACGGTTCCAATTTCGGCGTAAATAAATAATAATCATGTATTTGTATAACGCGTCGTATTGACGAGCTACTTCCGCGAAGAACTGATAAATTGGTACTACAATCTCTACACGGTAATTTTAATCAAATATATAATGTCCACAATTAGCGGTCTATAACCACCAGTGTTTCTGAATTAACCCTTTGAATGCCGTGTAGGTCACCGGTGCTCTACGGTGGCGCACTGAAGAAAATTATGTCGATTTCTGTTACTAAGGCCTCTGGATTGCCTAACTTTGCCTTCTTTTGTTTTTAATGTATGTTTTTGTCTTTGAGGTCTCTTAGAAATATATTCGTATTTCTTACAGTCTACTAGATATTCCTAGATATAACAGAACAGAAACAGGTCCACAGTGTTTCCTGCGAGCTATGACATGTCCTTCTTCACACGAGACTTGTGGAGAGTATTAAGCGGTAGGCAGCGGCTTGGCTCTGTCCCCGGCATTGCTAACGTCCATGAGCGACGGTAACCACTTACCAGCAGTTGGAACGTATGAGCATACAAGGGCAATTAAAAAAAAAACCTTTAAATGCATCACAGAAATTTGAAATACCTTCTGTTACAAATAAAATAAGGCTTGGACAGCTAAAACGAAAACTTTTTTTAGACAGGGGGCTGAATCTCATACAACGGCTGCTCCATTACTGCTTCACGGCAGGAATAAGTAGCTCAGGTATGCTCGTCTGCCTACACGAGCAATAAAAAAAATCGATATAATTACCTCAGTGAGCCACGTAAGACATCGGTGACCTACATGGCAGTCAAAGAGATTTTTAATTTCATTTAATTTCATTTCACTTTCATCAAGTCAACCGTGGCTTCAAATTCATTTAATAGTAATACGAACCAAAGTAATTCTTAATGTGCTTCCTTGAATCGTTCTCCTTCAGCTTCCTAACTACAAAAGTGTGTATATAAATAGAACATCGCACATCCTAGTGTAGTATGAAGAAAGGTAGACGCCCTCAACAGTGTTATAGGCAGAAATGAGCAGTAACGAGCAGTATTGTGGGTGGTTTCCTGAAACTGATTTCCAGGTAAAGCTTATGTGCGATTGTAATATTACGAAAGCACTAATTGCTTGTTGAGCTCCCACTAGCTTGAAGTACCATCTGAAATTGAGATTGTAGTAAGCTTATAAATTACGTTGTAAAATAATGTTGTTACTGGTGGTAGGACCTCTTGTGAGTCCGCACGGGTAGGTACCACCCCGCCTATTTCTGCCGTGAAGCAGTAATGCGTTTCGGTTTGAAGGGCGGGGCAGTCGTTGTAATTATACTTGAGACCTTAGAGCTTATGTCTCAAGGTGGGTGACGCATTTACGTTGTAGATGTCTATGGACTCCAGTAACCACTTAACACAAGGTGGGAAGTGAGATAGTGCAGCCACCATTAAAAAAAAAAAGACGATATGCGTAAGGTGAGTGAGCAAAAAATGTTATATGATAGAGGAGTATGGAAGGAGAAAACACGTTGCGCCGACTCCAGGTGAATGGAAGAAGGGCTGGAGAATGATCATTCGTCAGCATCCGTGACCTAATCGGCACGACACCCGGAGCAGCCGCAGACATACAAGCGACGCCGGTAATTGATCATGATCTCAGACAGATAACATTTCTTCTAAATTACATAATTAATTTTCCTTGATTCCTTTTCGTTTACAAAGAAATTTCACAGTAAAAGAACAATTTCATATAACAAAATTAGATCCAAAAACAACTTTAATAATTCTTCGTAGGGCAGTTTAGACGCAGCTGGGTTCCGTAACACTATTTTGCTTATTTAGTATTAAAGGATATAACAACGCATATTTTTTGGGATCTATGGGACTAAAGTAACATAATTCAATTTAAAATAACATTCGACACTAAATAGGATCGCGCACCCCATCAGATCATGTTTAAATATTCTTTATGTGATTTATAAAACGACTCTTCATTCAATTATCTTAACGACACATAATAAAAGTCACCAGTTTGAATTGCTTCAATTGAATTAACAGCTTAAACTCTAAAAGTTTACAATATATAAAGAAAGCCACGCGATGAAATTGCGTGCGAATCGCTAATAAGTCGCGGACATGACACGTGATGATCGCGCCGTTATCGCTCGGGAATCTACTGCGGGTAATTACTACCTTTGTTTTGATTTAGCCTTTAGATCGTATCTAAAGCTGAAGCGTCGAGTGCCGAAAACGATTTAGCTCTCAAGAAGTTTCAAAGGGATCTTATTAGAGTGAAAATTAATCTGTACAGGTACATGAAGCTAAAACTTTGTATACCTTTTTACGAAAATTGCGCAGACGGAGGAGTATGAAAGTTCCTACACTAATAGAGAATATAGAGAAGGAGTGCAGAACGTTTTTTTTTTAATTATGCATAAAAAATACATTAAATTAATGAAAAAAAGCATCACACACTTACCATCTATTTGACACACACACACACACGCACACACATGCATACTATTTGTTTATTGTCAAACTTTTCTTTTTGCTTACAGACTGTGATCAAATTGAGAATTAAAATTAAATATTAAAATTAAATATTTTATATTATAATAATATTTGTCTAAAGTGTAGTCTTGGCGAAATCTGTGATTATAGAAGTTTATACGTCTTTGAAAATAGAATCATAATAGTGTACAAACTTATAATTTCAATTACTTACAGTCGAATTTCGACTACAGAGGGACCACTAATTATTATAATTACGACCACACACACACACGAAACTTCTATTTAAAGATGAATTGATTTTAAATACTCCGAACCATTTAAACAAACTGACGTCAATGACAGGCGCAATGTTTTATCCAATTACATGTTCATATCGTGAAATGACAGATCTATCATCACTTGTCGCACCACTACCGTTCGCATTCAATTTAACCAATATTCAACACAACACATTATTTTGGTACAAACAAACTTCATTTCTACGAGCAACTGAAGCGAACATTTTCACGTCTACTCCTTCACGGATCTTAAATCAGTGATTATCATTATGGTATCCACAGTGCGTTTCCAGAGATCTTTTTTGCCACGTACCATCCGGCTATGGAATGAGCTCCCCTCCACGGTGTTTCCCGAGCGCTATGACATGTCCTTCTTCAAACGAGGCTTGTGGAGAGTAATAAGCGGTAGGCAGCGGCTTGGCTCTGCCCTTGGCATTACTGAAGTCCATGGGCGACGGTAACCACTCACCATCAGGTGGGCCGTATGCTCGTCTGCCTACAAAGGCAATAAAAAAAAAACTATGCAACTACTAAGGCTTTCAGCAAAATAGTAAGGTGACTAAGGATTATAATATGAGCCTATGAGAGGATCACATATAACATTGAATCAGTATTAAAAGTAGCTGCCCTCATGATTATTCTTAAAACCTCGATAGAAGATAGTCGTATCAGAATGAGAGCCACGCTGGTTGTTGTAAGTTGTAAAGACGATTTTCGGCCAGAATCGCTTCGCTAATTTAAAAAACAGACAACACATTTATCAGTGAAATTTACAAGAAACGGCTGATGTTATCATCGAATGAGGTGTTGAGTTCAAGCCAGCAACTTGTCTTCAAGTTTTTGTTTTGCAAAACAACCTCCAAGTTTTTGAAGTGTTTACGACTTGATGAAAGATAATATCATTCAAATAGATGTTTTGGGTGAAAACCTTTTACGAATGCTTGAAGCTTTCATGAAATGGTGGTAGAAAGCCGAAGACCGGACTCTGTCTATATTATAAATATTAATATAATAAACTATATTATTTCCGACGTTACTTTTACGTTATCATGGACGACTCGGTCGTGAACATAAGAACAATAAATAATCGAAATTAAACAGTAAAAGTAGGCTTAAGTATGAGACTTCATTGTTTTGTCTTTGTCTATTTACGTATGTTTTTTTTATTGCTTAGACGGATGAACAAGTTCACAGCCCACCTGGTGTTAAGTGGTTACTGGAGTCCATAGACATCTACAACGTAAATGCGCCACCCACCTTGAGATATAAGTTCTAAGGTCTCAGTATAGTTACAACCCACCCTTCAAACCAAAACGCATTACTGCTTCACGGCAGAAATAGGCAGGGTGGTGGTACCTACCCGCGCGGACTCACAACAGGTCCTACCACCAGTAAAAATTATATTATAAATATTATATTATTAAATGATATATTATAATGTTTCAGAGAAGTGACATAGCGGAAGAAGCGGTACATAGCGGCTTGCCTATTCCCCAAGCATTGCTGGCGTCCAGGACAAACGGTAACTGCTCACCGTGGGTGGTGCTCACGTGGTGGGCTCGACTGCCTGTAAAAACATAAAAACCAAACTAAATAAAACCAGTATATTCCGAGAATTCAGAGTCGTGACATGGTGAGGGGCGATGCTTATGACTTTAGAAGCGCATGTCACAACCAATAAAATTCTATTTAAATCACATATTGAAGATTTGTAGAAATGTGGAAAGAGTATCAATCACGGCAACATTAAATTAAACCGTTGGTATATATTATAGTAATAAATCCGTACCAAAACTTCCCGTGTCACTTACGTTGTAACTATACTTGGGACTTTAGAACTTATATCTCAAGGTGGGTGGCGCATTTACGTTGTAGATGTCTATGGGTTCCAGTAACCACTTAACACCAGGTAGGCTCTGAGCTCCACACACCTAAGCAATAAGAAAAAAAAAAAACTTACAGTTGATACGCAGCGCGTCTTCGAATAGAAATCTCTAAAAATATTAAGTGCAAAACATCAACCGAAACCACCTATTTCCTTTACGAAATATCTTGAAACACTAAAATTGTGTGATTACAAGCGTCGTTTCAGGAGGATGAAAAAAAAATTGAATTTTCCAAGTCTGTTCTTTGTTCGGTTAAATGTAAGGTCTAAGAAATTAGGTTGAACGAGCGACATTTTTATTTGTCTGTCTTTTGTGAAGATGACGATGTAAATTGGTCCTATTTATCGTACTTTGTACTTGTTATGTTCATGAGTGTTTTGGAGAATTACTTTTTTGTCGTATTTTTTTTTTTCAAGAATCCAATCTTTATGAGGCTTTTTAGCTTTGAGCGTAACATTTTTTGTAATATGTAGCCATGTAACAGATAGTAGCTGACCTGAAGATATATCGTAGAAATTTATAAAGTATATAAAATTGGTTTAAGGTGGAATAACCGAATTAAGAGCGTTATCAAATTAGACATTTAAAATAGATAAGAAACCTAGCGAGCCTATCAAATTTAATGTACGATTTCTTTCATTCTCAATATCCATTATATTTAACATTATACTAACCTAAACTGATTGCGTTTATATTTCTGTCTTTCAAACATCTGGTATTCCATTATACTGTAACACAAAAATTATAAGTATCGTATGAAATATCGAACATACGTCAGATCGTATCGTCACTGCGATTTAATAAAAAACCAACAATATTCAAGACATTAACCGGGATCATGTTTCGCATGAAGCATCAGGAGTTTTCATATGTGAAACCACAAAACCCGCAGGATTTGGGATTCAACACGTTTATTTCGTGAGTTGCACCCTCGACGAAACGAGTTTTGTATGTTAATGAGCACTGCACTGGACTACCTTTGTTATAGGGAAGTACTACGTTCAGACTCGTTATAACGAATAAATTACTTATAGCGTTCAAAAATACGTACTTAAAAAAAAACACGTGTGGCACTCGGGGACTGCCGCGGTAAAGCTATTACATAGCATTTTTTGTCGACTTATGCAATTATTTAACCGACTTAACTTTAAAAGATCGACGATTTTCCAATAACTATCCAGCTAATAAATATGCTAAATTTAAAAAACTTAATAAATAGCATTACCGGAAAGTGCTGTAAAAGTGAAGGTGGTGTAAAATTTAAAAAGAAAATTGTCTGTTTAAAGTCCAAAATTTTAATGCTCATTTACAAGATTACTAATTAGGCAGAAAATCCAATTAATATTAGAATTAATCAAATTTAAATTGGGAAACACTGAACGACGAACATTAAATAAGCTCTTCTAAGAGAATATCTTTGAATACGTTGTACACCAAAAACAAACACCAGCATAATGTTTTTCAGAATTCCTTAAAAATATACCAGTAAAAATCATAAAATTTTAAAACAAATTTCTTCAAATCGTGTTATATCAGTATACACGTCAATTATTGGTGAAAACGATGAAATTATGTATCAATTGACAAAGCTATTAACAAAAAACCTGCATCGCGGTATTAAAGTTCTCAAATATTTGAGTATATATACTTTCAGCTTTGCAATTCTCTCGGAAGTGTATTCTTTAGGGTGAAGTTATAACTGCCATGTTTGATACCCCTAAGGGGGAGTCTCGTGCAGCGGAGTAGCATAACGCATTCGTTGCCAGGTATTGCTCCTTGTAATGTGCGCCGACAGACGATCGCCCGCACGGCTGCGACGGACTAGACGCGCAGTTTCCTCGGGCTGCCTTTGAACCTTGCGCGGTTTTAGTTATTTGTTTAGTTATTGCGTAGTGGGGGTGTCAGGTTATTTTCGTTACAAAATTTCTGGATTCCGCTCTCAAGCCGCGCTCAAGACCCGCGATAAAATCTAAGCAATAGCTTAAAATTCTACATTAATTTAAAAGAATATCATACTCTGTAGTTGATTAAAGTGTTAAATGTTGACCTTTGTTTTTAGTTAGCAGGTTCGTTCCAGTAGTACGTCCTACGAGCGGACCAGTTTGCAGAAACAGGTGGCTGGGCATGAGAGACAGCGTTTGTTCCTCCGTACCAACCAATTTCCGTCGAGCCGTGAGCATAAATAGGAATGTTGTCTAAGCCTTGGCTCTTTAAGTGTTGGTGGACCCCTCAATGAGCTGGTCCCCAAAACAATACACCCAAGAAGATGAGTTTAAGTAACACTCCCTGACTTACACTGTTTCTAGCCCAGCGGGTATCCAGTGTATTATAAATCATAGGTGCCGTTTAGACGTCGAATAGCCCGCCGACCGATACAACCGGCGATTTTGGCGTTCAATTGAAACCGGGTGGCGGAGATTTGTGCTCCCAATGGAGGCAGTCCCAAAGGAAACAGAATGACCCTAGCCTGCTGCGGGTATGCTCTGTGTTATTCGAGGCTCGGAAGTAGATTGTTGAGCAACGAGGTACTCGAAGCAGGGGCAGTCGACTCAAGTACAACATGTCCCGCCTACTACCCAAATTAAATGTAAAGTATTTGAAGCCAATACTTTCGTTTGAGACACTCAACAAATTACCCTAATCAAAAAATTAAACCTATATTGTTCAATATGTATATTCTGTAATCCAGTTCCAGTTTGGTATCATTCACTGCATATTATTACGTCTTCTACTACGAATAGTAACAGAGTTAAGATTTCTGCTCAACCAAGAGCAACTTGACATAAGATGAGCCATTGACTTATCTGGCTGTATCAATAAAAACTTATGCGATTAGGATTTGAAGCATCAGGGAGGTCGTTGACCCATTTCTCGTTCAACAACTTAAAATCTCATACATGCATAACACAGTCTCTGATACTAGACGCAATAAATTATACTCGTGTCACCATATATACTAATAGTGAAGAAACAGAATAGACTTGTATAGGAAGTGTCAATTTTAATTATTTCAGCCAAGTTTCGTTATAACGGATTTCATTATACCGAAGCCAGGTCTGCAAACATTGTATTGTGCAGAATAAGCTAGCAAGTGCCAGATAAACGGTTCACTGGGATTCCTGGACTCGAAGCAAAAGGAATGCTGATAGTCTACCCTTTGTATTCAGTTTAACCTGTTCCAATTTAGGATTTAATTTAAAGGTAAGTTTTGCGATACATATATTTTAGAGATTTCACTACATTGACCTGTGGACAGATGAGCGGGCGTCAACTAAGGTTGTTATAGTGCCAATCATGAAAGACTCGTAAACAAAGTTTATCTTTAAATATTATAATATATAGGTAAAAAGGTATACATATACAGTGGGCTGAAACTACCGAATGACATTGCAAGCCGAACCGAACGTGTCGCGCTCAAACTTTCTTGTGTATTTGTGTGTATGTGTGTGTGTGTGTGTCCAAAATAACTGGTGGTAGGACCTCTTGTGATTCCGCACGGGTAGGTACCACCATCCCACCTATTTCTGCTGTGAAGCAGCAAAGCGTTTTGGTTTGAAGGGTGGGATAGCCGTTGCAACTATACTGAGACCTTAGAACTTATATCTCAAGGTGGGTGGTGCATTTACGTTGTAGATGTCTATGGGCTCGAGTGACCACTTAATACCAGATGGGCTGTGAGCTCGTCCACCCATCTAAGCAATAAATAAATAAAAAGTAACTGCTGTTTTAAAACAAAATTGAAATTTTGATGTCATGTTTGAAACTAAGTAGCCGTGCTTAGCTTCTGGTAACCACTGAATACCGAATGGGTGTGAGTTCATGCATAGTAGTAGTTAAAATCTGAAAACTAGAGATGTTACCTTCGAAAGCAAAAACGACCAGACTTCGTTTAGCGAAGGTATCGAATGCTGAATTATTGTGTTATGAAAGAGAAAAGATTTGCGGTAACAATTCTTCAGATAACTGATTTCATATAAGAATGAGCTCCACTCCTTGTAAGGCGAAACGAGATATGATGAAAATGCGCCATAATTAAACTGCTCCATTAAAATCTTTTCACTAACGCTCATTCAATATCCCTGCTCGTCAGGCGTCCGAACACGGAGTGGCGGTACCTGGCAGCCATATTATTTTCAGCACGACACACTTACAATATGAAAATATATTATACCTGTTAGTCTCTAATATGTAGATTAGCCTTTTTACGTATTTATGATTTTATGGATACTTACTTGAGTGTGGTATTACGTATTTATAACAATAGAGATAATTTTCAGTGTTCTTCTTAAAAAAATCTTCGTTAATTTTTATTTATTTTATTTTTAATTGCTTAGATGGGTAGACGAGCTCACAGCCCACCTGGTGTTAAGTGGTTACTGGAGCCCATTGACATCTACAACGTTAATGCGCCACCCACCTTGAGATATAAGTTCTAAGATCTCATTATAGTTACAACGGCTGCCCTACCCTTCAGACCGAAACGCATTACTGCTTCACGGTAGAAATAGGTAAGACGGTGGTACCTACCCACCCGGACTCACAAGAGGTTCTACCACCAGTATTTCGATTGATAGTCAAAAATAGATCCTTTGACAGCAGTGCTTAAGCCGCAGGTCAACGTAACTAGGTCAACATATAATATATAGGTACATATCGAGTAATCCCTAAATAACATTTTATTCCAGAGGTACGACGACTATCATGATAACATTCTCGCTTTCGATTAGAAGGTACGACCCAAGTATCATCTAGCCGGTGATGTGATTTTTGATCTTTGATATTATTATATTAATTTATAAAACTTTATAAATTCTGTGAGAATGTAAATTTAATATCAAAAAATATGTTCCCGAGTTCATCGATTCTTTTCAATTCCAATTATTTTCTTAATTAAACAATTCGCTCGCAACTGTCTGTGTTTTTATGCACTGTTAATTTTAAGTAAATTGCTTGAACAGAAATTTTATCAGCTGTAAAAACATTGTCATAACTCAGCCATGCAGTTAATTTCATTGCAATTACATACTTTTGTATAAAATTTAAGCAATTAATTAAAATATACGAAGAGTTCGCGCCTCTGCGGGCTACTCCATACCATGCACGTAAGTGATTGTCTTCCAACGCAATTATGCACATGGCCCAATTGATGATGAATGGTCACCGACTGTGCTGGCAATACCAGGACACAGCTGTGTGCTAATCCCTGTCGTCACTCAACTTACAGCTATTTTAAAACCTCGTTCGATGATGGACACGTCGTGATGCTCTGGATACACCGTATAGAAGTGTTTATGTCGTTATTTATTTACGACTAGCGGCCCGCTCCCACTCCGCTCGGGTCTTTTACAAAAATTTCCACGATATTTGACGTTTTGTTACTTTTTTTAAACAAAAGAACACTTATTGCGGCATAACTATAATAGTTAGACATATGCTGTTGCGACACTTGTTGTAAATAATAATGTGTTCTACAAAGTCGTGGTACATTATTTTATTCTGTCATCAATCGTTTTCGCAGGGCACGCGATGTAAAGAATACGTTAGGTAATTTTTTTACACCTTGGGTTACATTATCTCTATTTTTATGTCACTCGGGAATAGTGTAGCTTCCAAACAGTGAAAGAATTTTTTCAAAGCTGTTCAGTAGTTTCGGAGCCTATTCAATACAAACAAACAAATCTTTCCTCTTTATAATATTATTATAGACTTATTACAAGTTATTGCACTCGAAATAAAATAGATATACTTTTTTCCAAAAGTAGATATTCAGATTCAAAGTTGTATCTGCTCTGGGAGCAGGTGATGCGACGCTAAAATGGAGTTAACAAAATGACGTGAAACTTACGCTATGCACTATAAGTAAGTGTTGCTAATAACGCTAGAAATATAAAAAATTTAATAACACGTATGCTTGAAGAGTTTCTTGTGTCATGCAAAACTAAAGCAAAATTTAATTTCTATCTCCTGTCTATAATTTAATGATTACAGATTGTTCCTAGAATGTGTAAGTCGCGTGTATTAAATGTCATTTCTAATTTAAAAAAATCTTTAGTTAGCTGCACAACTTAGTCGTTGTCTAAATAGTTATTTCCATAGGACATAAGCATAGTGACTTGGCCAATACTCCTGGTATTGCTAATGTTTTTAATGAACCGCATTCTCATCGACAAACAAACTTGCACAGATTCTCTGTTTGACAATTACTCAATCTTTGAAACGTTAAGTTTTAATTAGCTGAAATTGTCATGGCAGCTCATTTGTATTTTAATAACAAAATTAATTCCTGTCGCAGCGGCTTAACTCGTGTAACTTCTGTATTTTCGAATCATAGACTTATTTTTACTTACACAGTAAGGTTTAATTATTTAAAACCAGTTTTACAGTTTAATCCCGCATTTTTAATCGCCATTACATTTTGGACGTTTTAAATCCCTAATTTTTTCTTGATCATGGTTTAATTCGTGATCTCGCAACCTCAAGTCTACAAATTCTACGACCAGTAAGCATTCTGTACATTTCCGGTTATTGTACGGTAAGTCACAAGACACGACTGAAATATTTAACCAGACTCCGCTAATTAATACTTGCAGTTACAGACTGAGAGAATAAAACTAAATAATAAAGGATACTCTGTTCTTTCTGTGCCTTTGTCGTAATTTAAGATAAGCTATTATAAAATAAGGAACTTTTTTTTTGCTCTCAATTTACCTCTTATTTTGTCTAATGGCTTATACTTAAACAGTAATTATTATGTAGATCTGTCCGTTTGTGAAACGCGGTGTGCTCATATGAAGCGGTGCGACTTTACCAGTGCTTAAATCCTAAATATTCGAAGAGAATGCCCACACACCTAACACGTACCCATAACTAACCCCACATAATAAATCATCATATCCGAATCCTGATCACGCGTAGCCAGTCACCGTCGACGCCCTAGACACGTACTTACGGATCCATCAGATCCAATAACCCTTGCATTAGACGCCTTCCGCTATGACAGTAAGAGTAGAGACCCCGGTAATCGTGCTGATGCTTAGGTTAGGTTGCTGGTCAAACTCTTTTAGCCGTTGAGTTTCTAGCCTGATCTTCTCATTCAGCGATTCCGATCTGGCAGTAGATTTATTTGCAAAGCAGCTGCTCTTGAGTTGTTAGGTCTCCCTTGGAGGCGCTCGGGTAGCTGTTAGCAAATCCCGCCCCTTCTGGCTGAGCTCTTGCTTGCCCAACTGTCCTTGTGAAATTGGAACTCCGAACTCATGTTTCAAAGTGGATGGCAATCATGTCTATAAGTTTCGATAATCACTTAACGCTTGGAGGGTGGTGAGCTCGCTTAGACAACTAGGCCGCAAAGATATTTTAAAAATAATAACATACTTTGGCCCATAAAATTAGCTACAAACGATGTTACTTAAAAATGACAAACTAACAAATTTTCTTATCTTTTTTTTAAATATTATTATTAATATTTTTGCACAATAACATAATTCATAGTAACTTTACAGAAGTAGAGATGCTGTCCTGAAATACGGACTTAATGTCTAGTTAGTTTAGTTTAGGCACCAATCGTTTTAAAAACTCCATAAACTATGAACATCAAACTAGCGGCAGTAAATGCTGATATCGACTGTAAGCGCTGACAAATGTCCAACGATCTCAACTTGGTACGATGCGATAAAACGAACTTCCAATCTGTTAAGTTTCCCGGTGCTACTACACTACTTACCGCAGTTAGCAATATAGTGCAATTTCACACGGTCCCCTGATTTCCGTAACGTGAGTTCAAAGTACCTAGCAATAAGATGCCCAATTAGTGAAACTTGCAGCTTGCAATCGTATCAAATTGTATTGACTCGGATGTCTTACTGTATAGAGCTGAAACAGTACTACAACTTCCTTTGGCTTTTAGAAAAGGTTTCACTTGCACGAGAGAAACTGGGATAGCCCCGTAGGCTATCAGAGAATAGTAGTATTAGCAGTAAGTAGAATGCTATGAAATCGTAACAAACAAACTCATTTTTGCATCTCCATATAATATCAGTAAAGTCCATAGACATCCATAATTATTCAAATCTAAAATCACTATTCACTAAACACAGCTTTTTTTTTTTTTTTTGTCAGGAGGAAATCGCCAGACTCCCACCCTCCACTGGGGATGGAGGGTGGGGCATGTCGGAGTCGAACCGACTAAAACCTCCTGTCGCTCAACAACCAACGTCCAACCCTCGCATGAGACAGAACTCATGAAAAGGCAAGGGGAGGAGAGTGAAGCGTTTAGTGCGGAGCACATCTCTCCCATCACCCTCCCCCTCGGGACGCCGGGCCAGCGATCGTCGGCGCCACGACCACCAGCCCTCTCGGTCGGCAGGCTGTCCGAAGCCCGCCTAGATGGCGCCGGTTTGAATAGGTTATCCTACGAAATACCCCGCTGGGTCAGAACCAGCGTGGGTCGAGGATAGCCGGCCTTCCATCACCCGGATGCTCTTGCGTAAAACGCGTGCAGAGCAGCTTGCACGTCGTCTTCTTAGGCCCCCTTCGCCGGGCCCCAGACCGACATATGAGGGGGACCCGAAACACTTAGAGGGCCAGGGCTAGGGCGAGATCCGCCTCCCTGGCCCCCGCTCGACGGCGGCGGGCCTGTGCGTCTCTCACGCGCCCCACCGCCTCCTTCTGCGAGATGGTGCACTCGCAGAAGTCGAGCATCGCCTTCCACGACTCGTCGTCGCCGAGCATCGATGCCACAACACTCGGCAACGACAAGTCGTTTCCTATTTTTGCGACAAGGACACGGCGCCACCCCTCCCATGCGGGGCAGGCAACGAGCGTGTGCTCCGCCGTGTCCAAGTCGCAACCACAATGGTAGCACTCTGCCGTCGGCTCGGCTCCGATCCGGTGCAGGAACTCACCGAAGCAACCATGCCCAGTGAGCACCTGCGTGAGCCGGAAAGTGAGGCGTCCTCTGTCACGATTCACCCAATCCACAAGAATCGGGCGAATCGCCTCGACGGTCCTACGACCAGCCGAAGGATCGGCCAGCCGCCTGGACCATGACTCCAGCACGGACCGCCGAGATTGGGCCCTCCGCGCTCTGACCACACTGGGGCTGGGACGCGCCACGCCCCGGGCACGAAGGTTAGCCCGCCACTGATAGTCAGCAGCGAGCGCCTCCGCCTCCAGGACCCAAGGCGGCGTCCCAGCCAGTACACACGCCGCCTCAAAAGAGATGGTGCGATAACCACGGATGACCCTGACCGCGATGGTGCGTTGCGGCCGTTGCAGCAACTTCGCTACCCCACTAAACACAGCTAGTAAGCAGGTACGCCTAGATATGAATCCTTCGAAAACAATGGTTATGACATATAGTTTATAGAAAAGAATATCAGTGGACAATGAGACTCTGAAATATACAGAGAAATACATCTACCTTGGAAAACAATTTGGCTTCAACAGAAAACAAAATAAACTAGAAGTCGAACGAAGAGTACAAAATACTTGGAACAAGTACTGGTCCTTAAAAGAAATATTCAAAAGTAACATTACAACAAATATCAAAACAAAAGTCATGATGCAATGCCTTCTATCTTGTCTAACATACGCATGTCAAACTTGGAAATTTACATCCAAATTAAATAGCAAAATCACTACCTGCCAAAGTGTTTTTACTAATGGTACCTCTTGTGAGTTCGCACGGGTAGGTACCACTACCCTGCCTATTTCTGCCGTGAAGCAGTAATGCGTTTCGGTTTGAAAGACGGGGCAGCCGTAACTATACTGAGACCTTAGAACTTATATCTCAAGGTGGGTGGTGTTGTGGATGTCTATGGGCTCTAGTAACCAGTTAACACCAGATGGGCTGTGAGCTCGTCGACCCGTCTAAGCAATAAAAAAAACTCGGAATAGAACGAAGTGTACTCAATTTTAAAAAGATGCAAAAAATTCGTCTCACAAAAATTTGAGAAACCACCAGAGTGACGGATGCTCTAACCTATGCTAAGAAACTAAAATGCAAGTGGTCTGGGCACGTAGCGAGGCTAAAGGACGAGAGATGAACTAGCAGGGTAACAACGTGGAAGGATGTAATCAGCAAATCCTGGAATGGCAGACCCCACATGAGATTGGCAGACGAGGAGATAAAAATTGCTGGTACCCGCTGGCCGCAAATAGCCCAAGATAGACCCACATGGTTTTCTTTAGAGGCCTTCACCGTCGCTTGAGAAGGGGTTCATGCAAAAAAACTTTTATATTCACAATTTAAACTTTTTTTTAAAAAGCCCTATCTAGATTGCACGGAATATATCAAATCAAATCAATCAAATCAAAAAAATTTTTTATTCAACATAAATGAAAGTACATACTTGTTGAACGTCAAAAGAACTACCGCCAATTCACAAGAACTAGCCTCCGTCCTGAGAAGAATTGGCAAGAAACTCAGCGGGCATGTCTTTTTTTTTACATATAAAATTATTATTTATTTATTTTTTAATATTATTATTTTTTTAAATATGAATTTTTTACACTGAGTATTATAACGTAACAATTACTACAATATTGAAATGCCTGGAGCGAGCAACTCATTCCCACTTTGTGCAATCTTCTAGATAATCATTGACTTTATAGTAAGCTTTATTGCACAGATGTTCTTTAATAGTTTTCTTAAACCTATGTATATGTAGGTTCTGAACATCATGTGGGATTTTGTTGTACAGGCGCACAGACAAACACCCGAATGAATTTCGTATCTTATGTAACCTACTCATCGGCACAACAAGCTTGTGTTTGTTCCTAGTATTTCTATTATGTATGTCCGACTGTTTAGGAAACTCCTCAATATGTTTACGAACATACATCAAATTTTCAAAAATGTACTGGGATGGCATAGTGAGAACTTTAATTTCTTTAAATTTCTCCCTCAGGGATTCCCTTGAGTGCATGTTATAAATAGCACGTATAGCTCTTTTCTGCAGAATAAATATCATTTCTACATCGGCCGCATTGCCCCATAGCAAAATGCCATAGGACATGACACTGTGGAAGTAACTAAAGTAAACTAAACGAGCCGTGTCCGCGTTTGTTAACATTCTAATTTTTTTTACTGCGTATGCTGCAGAGCTGAGCTTACTCGCCAATTTATGAATATGAGGTCCCCACTGCAGTTTGGAGTCCACTGTTATACCAAGAAATACGGTTGACTCAACAAGCTCCAATGATTCCTCAGAAACAATTACATCACTATCCACTTGTCTCACATTTAAAGATGGTTTAATACATTTTAAAGTAAATTTAATACATTTAGTTTTCTTACTATTCAATAATAGGTTATTGATACGGAACCAATGAACCACACACGAAATCGCATCATTCACTTCGTCATAGACTTGTAGTTGTCGTTTAATTTTAAATAATAAAGATGTATCATCTGCGAATAATACGACCTCGTGTCGGGACTCAATAAAACTAGGTAAATCGTTTATATATATTAGAAATAAAAAAGGACCCAGAGTATATAAGGCTTATTATTACCATTATTATTATTTAAAATCGCGTATTTCTCCGAAAAGTAGCTCTTGGTATTGCAGATCTCCCTTAGCATCAGTTAAAAGCATTTGTGCAAACGTCGTCTCTCCTCAAAAAGATCCAGTTTGAAGCCGTCGACTCCGTGTACACTCCGAGCCAGTAAATTGTGTTGCATACGATTTTGTTTAAATAGTCATACCCAGCCCCGAGTGAGCGACCTCATTATTTCAATGCTTTTAATGTACCTCGAGTACGCTTTCAAAGATTTTCTTTCTCTAATGAATTTACTCTTCTGTTTTTTTTTTGTAATTAATATAAATACTTTCTTTAAATTTATCAGCAATTGCAGTCATAAATGAGAAACGAGATTGCCTACTGTATTCGGAATCTATCCTCCCCCTTTTCTTATGGCAATTAAAGTTACGCGAAGGGACAGAACCAGCGGGAGGCAGGAGAACAGACCCGCCGCAAACTTGCCCGGACTTGGAGGAGTTGGCCCGAAACTTGCCCGGCTTTATCCGGCCCGGCCCAACTATCCTATCGGCTCTCACAAAAGCCTCGGCAGTAATTTGTTTAACAAAAGTCGGCGGCTTAGATTTACGACTTTGAAGTTCTTAAATAAATAGGTCGGATGTTGTGATTGTAGTGTCAGATGTGTGTATTCATTGTTTGTTGTTTTAAAAATTGAAAACGTTTTTTTTTAATATGCAGGGTGTCCCAGAAAGAATGGATAATCCTAAAACACCTCATAGTAGAGCCATTGGGGACAAAAAATAAAAAATAAAAAAAATATTCTCAGGTAGTACCCAAACTAATTACCCAGATAAAAATACTACATAATTTCATGATTAAAATTTAGGTTTGGATTAATTTTTACAAAAAATTACAACAGCTACTCATTAGATTTAGTGCATATCCATTGGGATAGTCCATGTAGAATGTTATAACACCAAAAACCCTATGTATTTCATATGTTTGTAGCTGTTGTATATTACAGTTTTTGTTTTTTTTTAATACGTAATTTAGGTACTAAATAAGAAATATGTTTTTTATTTTTTATTTTATTTTTTTATTTTTTATCCCCAATAGCTCTACTAAGAGGTATTTCAGGATGATCCATTCTTTCTGGGACACCCTGTATATACATACTTTGTATCTCAGTGTTAGATTTGCGGTAAAAATTCGAGCAAACTCACTGACAACACAGATTTTTGACAAAGATGAACACTTAACTCCTGAGCACTAAAGTTCATCTATTATAATTATCCACTACAAAGTACCTACCATACTTTAAATAACTTAACAAATGAAGAATAAAAAGGTACTGAGCAATTTGATATTTGCCTTTTTATATTTCGATACCTAATTGATATTCTTTTATCATAATTATAAAGAAAATAAAATACTCTTTGTTGTTGCAATTCAAGAAAGTTTCAGAGGAGTTTTAATAAAGTGTCACTCGTTCAGTTTAATTTAACTTTACTTAACTTTCCGAGCTTAAAATCACATAAAAGATTTCTTTCTTTCTTGACTTGTTTAAAAATATGTTTACAATTTATGGCACAGAGAACCAAAGAGATTCTTTAGTAACCACTCACTGTTTTACCAGCCGCATTTATTTTACAATTGCCAAAAATATAGATGATAATATGTTAAAAGTTAAATTTCACCTGCAACATGCTGATCATGACGTTACTCTGTCGACTTCCACTACTGCTCGAACTTAGTTCTATCTTCGACATACATATGTGCTGATTGTTGATAACATTTTTTTTAACAATCACGCCACGTTAACTGCTCCCGTGATAAGTTCGTAAAGAACATATGTTACAGGTACCAGATAACGGAAATAAATGTAAGATTTTTATTATAGACATACATATATTTAATATACATCCATAACCCTGGAAAAGACATTTATATTTATCATACAAATATCTTCCCTTGGCGGGATTCGAACCCGCTACCCCCTTGTGTAGTGACCATGTCACTTACCACTACGCCAGACGGCCGTTAGGTTATGTACATTGTGATAAGTGACAATGCAATGTATCTATGTTATCACTGAGCAGCCTATCAACATCAGTAGATTTGTAAAAAAGTAACTGTGTAAAACATGATTATGTAACATTATCAAAAAAAAACAATATCAATTTAACGATAATCAAAGAAACAATATTATTATACCATTAATACATTTACGAATTTGAATCAAACTCATATAAATTCATGTGAAATATCTACAAAATTCGACCCATACATACCTTTAAATGTCATTTTCTAATGCACTCGCTCTGCCTCCAAGTTTTCCGATGCTGTCATATTTCTAGAAAAATTCTCCGAACCTAAAATGAGAATCGGTCTCGGCTAGATTAGACGACGTGAACAGTTCCGTTCAGAACCGGGAATAACAAGGGGGACTTCGCGGGTTCCTTTTTCGTTAGTTTCCATTAAAATATAGCCTACGTGAGTTGGGACGGATTTGGGTGGATTAGGGTTGGGGTCGTTACTGGTGATCTGCGACGGCTATAGTAGGTGATAATTTTGTATACAATCTACAAATTTTTATTTAACATTTTTTTTTATTGCTTAGCTGTTGGACGAGCTTACAGTCTACCTGTTTTTAAGTGGTTACTGGGGCCCATAGACATCTACAACGTAAATGCGCCACCCACCTGGAGATATAAGTTCTAAGCTCTCAGTATAGTTACAACGGCTGCCCCACCCTTCAAACCGAAACATATTACTGCTTCACGGCAGAAATAAGCAGGGCGGTGGTACCTACCCGTGCGGACTCACAAGAGGTCCTACCACCAGTAAGTATTGTATTTATTGCTTAGATGGGCAAACGAACCCACCTGCTATTAAGTGGTTACCGGAGCCCGTAGATATCTCAACGGGAAACCTTCGTTTAACAGTTGTTCTAATACCAAATCAATAAAATTATAATAAATTGACATATTTAAAAAAACACATGTTTATTTTTAAAAAAAATGTAGTATTTTATTAAATTTGTATAAATTAATCTAAGATTTGATGGCACTTATGTTAGGAAATGTGATCAAATTACGTATCAAAACTAAAATAAATTGATACCACACTCTTTCACAAAGCCATTTTATATACAGTAGAACAATCATTATTGTAACTGTAACTGTGATATGTTCCCTCAAGGTGAGTAGAGATATTTTCGACGTGTTAAACGTGTATCGCATAGCACCAAACAACAATAAAGTTCATCAAATAGTATTTTATCCCCACAATAATTCCTGAGTCAAACCCTGCCTCGACCTGTTTCCGAAGCTATGCAGCGGTTTGCATATTATTTCTCGTACACCTCCTTGGCTTGTTTGCCCCGCGAACTCCGCCGCGGTAGCGAACTGATTGCGATCCGATCAGTGATCCCGAACTAACAATCACTGCTCTATTTCCACCAATATTGTTTACTTATAACAGGTTTAAAAGAGCCATTCCTGAATACAAAGGAAGTGTTTTAGTCACGACAAATAAAATTTGCAACCAATAAAAACTTTTTATTAATAATTGTTTTTGCACTGCACATGATTATGAATCAGTCAACCGACTGAATAATGTCAACGCGTTTTAGGTTTCTTGTGCCGAAGATTAGGTGAATGTCGGCGGTGCCTTCACGTCACAATCTATTGTACGTTCCGGATGTTTTTATTTTGTTTTTTTTTTTATTGCCTTTGTAGGCAGACGTACATACGGCCCACCTGCTGGTGAGTGGCTACGGTCGCCCATAGACTTCAGCAATACCAGAGGCAGAGCCAAGCCGCTGCCCACCCTTAAGTACTCTCCACGAGACTCGTTTGAAGAAGGACATGTCATAGCACTCGGGAAACACCATGGAGGGGAGCTCATTCCAAAACCAGGTGGTACGAAGTAAGAAATTTCCGATTTGTACTGAAAAATTGAAATTGTTTTTTTTTCATTTAACATATTTATTTAATCAAAATATCTACCATTATTATCTATACATTGCTGCCATCTAATAAGAAGGTCATTTATGCCTTTGCGATAGAACTCTGGTGATCTAGATCCTACAAGCTGCATGCGTATTGTACTGCCTCCCGGGAAGAAAACTTTTTACAACGTAGAAAATTGTCCAAATCACGAAAAAAATGGTAGTCCTGACTTCTTAAAGAATGACATTCCAAAATTATCCCTGCACTAACAGAGTTGAATCGTAAAGGTCCAGTAGCTTGATAAAATTTTCTTATTGGAAAAAAATTGTAAGTTGGCTTTTACGTTGAATACACTAAAAATCTAAGATAAAAATAATGGGTCCTGTACTACCGTTTTTGTTACGTAACTTATAAAAGCTCACACAGTTTCCATTAGCTTTCAAGTTCGATCGTAATACTAAGCGGTTTATAACGTTAATATTTTAACAAAGCACACGCTGTGGAACAAAGCTTATCCCTTCGAGCTTAATGTATTTTTCCTTAACGGAAGCTTCGTATGCATTAGGAAATAATATTCAAATGTGTGTAAGTACTTCAGTCGGACTTGACCTGTTTGCTTGTGTTCGCCTTAATAGTAAGACGAAAGTAAAGACGAATATCAGGGCATAAACTTGCTTCACAATCTATCTACATTCTACGTCAAAAATAGATTTTTAAATCATGATTTTAAATGATTCGCAAACAATATATCTTTAAAAAGTATTTTTAACATTTTAACAATGTTATTCTGTTGAAAAATATATCCATATCCGCGCGGGTAGGTACCACTACCCTGCCTATTTCTGCCGTTAAGCAGTAATGCGTTTCGGTTTGAAGGGTGGGGCAGCCGTTGTAACTTATATCTCAAGGTGGGTGGCGCATTTACGTTGTAGATGTCTATGGGCTCCAGTAACCACTTAACGCCAGGTGGGCTGAGAGCTCATTCACCCACCTAAGCAATAAAAAAAAAAAAAATAAGCACCTACTGAAAAATGTATTTTAACTTGGAATTTTCAATTAGCGATTCCTGGATGAGAGCAATTTCAGAAATTCATCTTGCCAAGAATTCAAAGTCGCTTCAAATGCGAAACCGTACCGATAAAAAATAAAAATCACCTAAATACCTACCCAGCTCGGATAGCTAAATGTTCCAAACTCGGCGGCTCTAAGACAGGATTCATTTTAAGCATTTCACCCTTGGTGACCGACTTCAATCGGAAATCGAACCCGGCTATAGTAGTCAAAGGAACCACGACGGATTTTTGCATCATTCATTCAAAAACAACAAAACATAACAACTATTGTACTCTGGTTTTATTAGTTCTACAGTTTTTACAGAAATTCCTAAAAATGACTTCAGGGGTTTTTAAGATTTAAAATAATAGTGCTTTAAATAGCTTGATTATCTGGTTTTTAATATGTGATTGACAGATGACGGTAGGGTATTGTTAGTTAATTCTGCTTATTGCGGTCGAGCAGTTTTTTTCCCCCTGCCTATTTGCTAATAGCCTTAGAAGCTACGCCCAGACTGATAGGTGAGCTCACGGATTCAACCTGAGAGAATTTGCTAACACTAGCCTTAGTAAGAGCAGTGCTTCGCAGAATCTACCACCGGATCGGAATCGCGACCCACGAAGAAGGTCCGGCGAGAAACTTAGTGGGCTGTGTCTATGTATTATTGTCGAGCAGTCATATTTTACCGTTCCAAGGGTGGGTCCACCATTATACAAGTTGGGACTTCAAGCTCATGTCACTATGTAGGTGGAGGCATTTGTGTTGCGATGTTTTGTCACTTGTGGTTCCAATAACTGGTTCACAACAAGAGTTGAATCTTAATTTATCTTTTTACTTTTATTCAAGACAATAAATTCCTGCCTTCCTTGGCGGAGACAGTCTAAAAATGCTTGTACAGATTTAACTTTAATTAAAATAATGAGGTAGAAATGTTTATGGTACAAACTCATGAAAACTCAAGACGAATTTACCTACACGTTACATCATTGCTTTAAATAAATACCTAATTCTGTACTCAGAAGACGTATCTAAAACTGTTAGGTAGGAAATTTATAAAATTATGTAGAAAAAATTAAACTTTTTGTGTCAAAACGGAAAATGAATTTACATAAAATTAAAAGTAAGAAAGTCGTCCATTAGTCAGGCGCCAATATTTTATTGTTAATTCTAACGAGCCACCCTTGCGTCCCACCACGGACCCCACCAGGGATGAATCTGTTCAGTGAAATTAAAAAAGTTTCGGTCAGAATTCAGGGAGGGCGGCACATCTTTTGTGATGTCCAGTCCATAGGACGTATTTATATAGGTTTTTAATGAAATTACTGATTTTGTATTTTTGGTGTTTTGTTGCCACTGTTATTCAAAATAATCTAGATAATTACAACTAAGTAATCTAAGATGTTTCAAAAGGCCTTAAAAATACATCCGCTTAGTTTGTGTTTATTGTACAGCTAGATTGAGCTAGAGCTAGACTGCAAAGTCAAAATGATCTCTGAGAATGCGCTAGTATTTAGTCCGGTATTGGACAAAATTTGACGAGGTCATTTGTTGATCAACTGAAATAAAGTTTCAGGCAAACTTAAAATAACATTATGCACGAGTTCATGAATACCTGCGTTCCCGGTTGAAGAAGGTAGATCAATCATTACTACAATAAATTTGAATTTTCGGCTTCAATTCTCTTGTCTTTTTCCCTTACCAATTCATTGGTAGCCTAAGAGGCTAATCCAGCTANACAAAATTTTACGAGGTCATTTGTTGATCAACTGAAATAAAGTTTCAGGCAAACTTAAAATAACATTATGCACGAGTTCATGAATACCTGCGTTCCCGGTTGAAGAAGGTAGATCAATCATTACTACAATAAATTTGAATTTTCGGCTTCAATTCTCTTGTCTTTTTCCCTTACCAATTCATTGGTAGCCTAAGAGGCTAATCCAGCTACGTTTGGACGGATAGTTGAGCTCACGGGCTCAACCTGAGAGAATTTGCTAACACTAGCTACACTAGCACTAGCTGCTAACACTAGCAAGAGCAATGCTTCGCAGAATCTACCACCGGATCGATATTGCGACCCACTGAGAAGATCCGGCGAGAAACTCAGTGGGTAGCTCTTGTTATATCTCCACCGAATACAAGGTAGCCATTGAACACGTCTACGCATCTCTAGCAATAAATGTAATAATCTGCCAAGCATTTTCATCTTAGCACTCGGTACTTTATCACAAGTACTTGGCGCATCTTCATACAACCAATCTGTGTTTTGTGCGACTCGATCTACTTCTTCTTTGAATGATAAATAATTTTCTTTTGAGACCGTCAATAACAGATGCAACTGAAGCTTTCGCTTCTACACTTTTTCCTTGTCCTATCTTACCTGGTTCCACACCATCACATATATACTTTGGAAGACCCTATTTTCCAAATGCAAAACGTTTTCCAAATATAAAATTGCAATCAGAATGCGATATTTCCCTCGAATCTAATAATACATGTAACTGGGACAGAACCTCATTTCGGAGACGGATTCTGCCACAATTATGTCAATACTTTGGGAATGAATGTCCCGATATCGTTTCCTCCCACCCCCTCTGCCCCCGGAGAACATCTCAATAATTTCCCTTAGGTACGTATTGGAAAAATTGACTTATGAAATTGTTACACGACGGCGGAATTTTAACAATTCATCATTCTACATTCAAGGGTCCGGGTCGCTTTTTTCGCCATATTTTTAGGGCTCCTTATGAATGAATGAATTACTTCTTATCAATATTTGTCTGCGATTTTGTACAGCATAGTGTCCGAAGACATTTAATTATTATAACCAACCCGGCTTGTTGAATATATCTGACCAAGAACACCCAATGGCACTCGCCAATTTGAAAATTATATTTCTGAAACTCGATCACTCACTTGGGCTAATGCAACCGACTCCCTTTCTTTAAACAATTTATAAAATCTTATGAAATGTACTTTGATAATTAAACAGCATGACAAACACAGATCACTCTCTCATTATTAAATTAACAAAACATTTACTTCATCAAGCTGTAAAAAACACCTTCACAAATAAGATACCGTGGGTAATACGACTGTAGCCTTGAGTTCATCTTCTTGATCGTGGATCCTGTTCATCAGACTCCCAAAAGGATTTGTCAGCATTACTGGCAACTAAACGCAAAACAGTGAGCCAAAAGTGACAGTTCTATTCAGTTAAATTTAGGTCATAGTAATGCCAAACTTATTCACAAGTGTCCACATGACTGACAAACATATTATCAAATCTTTGATATTGTTAAAAAGTGTTGAATTCACAAGCTAGAAGAACTAATAAACTCCAGTGATTCATCCCTTCACTTTATGAAAAATCTTAATAAATCTACGGAACCAAGCCACGCGTTTTCTATACGGTCATGATTTCCTTTGTAACTTGTATTGTTCGTTTTCGATCATGTAACTGGTTTATTTCTAAGTGAAATGCTTGTTCTTTCAGACTTGCTAATGATTTACTGTTTCGTGTGCTCTTGAATATTTTAGATATTTTTGTACACTGGATTTTGTATTGAGTGAATTTATGTATTATTTTGTCAAATAGGGCAACTTTCTAATNTTTCTATACGGTCATGATTTCCTTTGTAACTTGTATTGTTCGTTTTCGATCATGTAACTGGTTTATTTCTAAGTGAAATGCTTGTTCTTTCAGACTTGCTAATGATTTACTGTTTCGTGTGCTCTTGAATATTTTAGATATTTTTGTACACTGGATTTTGTATTGAGTGAATTTATGTATTATTTTGTCAAATAGGGCAACTTTCTAATTTATTTTTTTGGTTATTTTTGTTAATAAGTACGTGTCGTGATCCCCTAGCATCCGCTTTACTACCGTGAAGGACTTCTTCAGTTAGGTTTAAAAAGTATAATTTTCTTGTTTTCTTTTTCAACGAATTAAAAAAAATTCTCTTTCGCGCATCAAATAATTTTGTAGCAAGATAAAAAGAATACATATGACACATTACTACTACGAAATACAAAACCTCACAGAAAAATAAAAGAAACTGATATTTTGTGTTTGGATGTCGGCGGCACCAATATATCCCGCCAGGCTTTGATTGTAACTACACCTGTTCCTTTATAAAGTACTTCGTAAAATACGATTTGAGTGAAACAATCTTCACCACCAGATTTTCAATATTTTTCATATTAACCGAACTAACCTGGATTACGATCTTTTGCAAATATGTTTTACAGTATATTGCAATATACGTGCGCACGGGGTAAGCTGCGAGACTCAAGAATGCAAGTGAAGCGGTCCGGTAGGTGCGTTTATTGCATTTTTGAGTGCGACCAAGTCTACAATAGTGCTGTACCTGAGTTGTGTTGAGCACTACTCCGTGCGAATATTGTTATATATTTTCAGCTTTTCAATTCAATTCAATGTTTTCATGCGAGGATATCACTTATGAACACGTACAAAGAGCTTGATATGGTTCCATTTGTTAATACTGTTTAAGGAAAAACGATTAAATACGCATTTATATATTACAATTTCTAAGAATTTGAATCATTCACTTCAGTGATTAAACTAAAATGATGTCTGTGCGATTATTGTTAGTCAAATACATTTTTCTTGTTTATTGCCCTTGTAGGCAGACGAGCATACGGCCTACTTGATGGTGAGTGATTACCGTCGCCCATGGACTTTAGTAATGCCAGGGGCAGAGCGACATACAGAACGCAATTGCCTCCGCCAGCTCATGATTCGGCTGTTCGGTTATTTTAGACTACACTACATGTATTGACATTGAGAGTATGAAGACTAAGGATTAACTGGACACTGGTTTGATCAACTACCTTATTGCTTCTATATGCTTTCATTGGGCTTCCACCCTGTGTGTAGCGACCCTTCTTCATCGTCCGATAATTATTGAGACACTAGATACACTGTATGCTTACAGATTGTGTAACTCGTTTGTTATTATGCTAGTCTACTAACTTTCTAGTTACTTTTAAATAGCGGTAGTACCTGTTTCGTTTGTCATTAACATTTTTAATAAATATGTCCATTTTACTTGCAGGCAGTACGGAAAAGTCTGGTCTGGAATCATCAGAAACTTCGAGTTTCGTTGTGAAGGGAAAATGAAGAATGGTCTGTTAGTATACAATAGAAATACTTATAGATACAATGCCATTGACCAAGACATACTAGTAAAAAAAATCAGACTTGAAAAAATAATCGTATATCTCTCTATCGTTCTGTGAACATTTTTAACAACACTAAAGATTCAAGCAGCGTTGAATTCGTCCGGAATAGTTCCGTATGTGAGCCCAAGAAACTCTTTACAACATAGTCGCTCCGGGAGATGGAAAACTTGACAGAAAAACTACACGGCAGTCCATACTTTTGAGGTTGTTAACGAGATGGCAGAGCGCATGTAACCACAAATTGTACATACAGTTTTCTCTGTTTGATTTTTTTTTTATTGCTTAGATTTATGGACGAGCTCACAGCCCACCTGATGTTAAGTAGTTGCCGGAGCCCATGGACATCTACAACGTAAACGCTGCCACCCACCTTGAGACATGAGTTCTAAGGTCTCAGTTTTCATAGTACAGTACAACGGCTGCCCCGCCATTCAAAACGAAATACATTACTGCTTCACGGCGGAAATAGACGGGGTGGTGGTACCTACCCGTGCGGACTCCCAAGAGGTCCTACCATCAGTGATTACGCAAATTATAATTTTGCGGGTTTGATTTTTATTACACGATGTTATTCCTGCACCGTGGAAGAAAAGTGAACATTTTTTGAGTACGTATTTCATTAGAAAAATTGGTACCCGCCTGCAGGATTCGAACACCGGTGCATCGCTACATACGAATACACCGGACGTTTTATCCTTTAGGCCACGACGACTTCATTCACGGTTTCATTCAATCGTTTACGGATTAATTCAGCGTTTATGTTAAAGTTGTAACATACAGAGAGAGAGCCCGGTAAAGACAAGAATGTCATCAACAACAATATATACAAGGACTATCTGAGTTTCTAGAACGACCCATAAATAATCACAGACCGGCGATAAACTTAAGATTTTATATACAAGTGTGATTGAAATAATGATTATTATTTTTACTTTAAAATGATTTTAAGAGTTATTTAATGAAGCTTGAGTCTCAAATAGATCTTTTATTCTTTCTTCTTTCTTGTATTTTTTGTTAATCATTTTTTCTGTGATTGCTTGCGTTAATCTAGGAAATAATTTTATCATTATTATGGGCTAGACCATTTATTTTACTAAGTATTAAGCTAAACGTATTGTAAATACCATGTTTCTATTTTCTTCACAAATATGTTATTTGTAAGCCTAATATTAGGCCAAAATGTAGTTATCTCCAAAACATATTGTTACTACAGATCGCTGGCACTGAGAATAATGTCTTATACCTTTAAGTAAAAAAAAAAAAAAGTGTGTGTGTCCGCTCCGACGCACGACTGGAGTTTACTGGATATAAAAAATTAAACGAAACAATACGAGAAATAGTTCTATATTACGACAACACGATACACTACAGATTATTAACAAATTAACGAGACACAAAACAAACGACTAACAAATATATGAAAATACAATAATGAGAGAAACGCGCGATCAGTACGAGGCTTTGTGGCGGACTGCCGGCGCAGCAGCCAGGCGTCACCTGCGATAACGCGGCCGCGCGTTGGCTCCTGATTGGCGCGCGCACGCATCACGCAATCAGGAGCCAATCAGGCGCATAACGCATTTCGTGTGACATGCTAGTACGATTTTGGTCCCCATAATTTTCATACCCCGGGCCTATATATGTAAATCGATTCTAAAGGAGTAAACTCCAATTACACTATGTTATTTATGTATATATTATGTTATTTAGGCACACAGCGAACCCATGCTGGCCATCACGATTCCCGACCTTATCCAGATCGTATGATTGGTTTTCCCCCGAAATAGGTAAACTGATTACTAAAAAGGTTCAAGATTACAAAAAATATTTGAGTACAATTGCCAACAGTGGCTATATCACCGAATAGAATCCAGTCGAGTCTTTGTAACGATTTTGAGAAGAGACATTTTCTTTTGTAAAATTCTTAATTAGTTAAAGATTAAATGCGTCCAATGCTCGTGCTAGGCGACGACAATTCGCAATATAAATTGCAGTTTCCGAACTAGCGCCTGTAATGCGCTATCTTGTTTTAAATAAAAACTTCGTGTGTGGCGCAAGTTAAAAACGTCTCTATACATAGTATTCCATCGTGTAAAAATCTTTATCCGTTCAGAACTGGCTTTCTTTATTGACGTAGATAGGCAGATTGTTACCAACTCACGCGGACTTACAATACAATTACAATAGAATTACAATACGCTTGTGGCGGGTAGCCATCATACAATACAAGATAATTGACAGATGCCTGAATCTCGCTAACGACATTTTCAACATAAACTTGCATATATAACTAGTCAGGTCATAAGTATTGTCACACAGTAAAAACTTTTCTTTTAGAATGCTGGCCATAAAAAAGGTTATTGAATTCGAATTGTTCATAAAAATAAAAATGTATACTTTTAGAATTTTACTCATTTTTAAATATGGAGTGGACGCTTAAAGAAGACCGTGTTGCAGTTATTGCGTTGCATCGTTGCGGTTATGCGCCAATTCAAATTTTTAACATACTGAAAAATTTGAATATAACCAAAAGATTCGTTTATCGTAGCATCAAACGATACAATGAAGACTCTAGTGTAGATGACAAGTCAAGAAGTGGTCGCCCTCGGTCTGTTAGGACTCCGGCGGTGATAAAAGCTGTGAAGGCGCGAATTCAAAGAAATCCCAAACGTAAGCAGAAACTGTTGGCCCTTCAGATGGGGTTAAGCAGAACCACGGTGAAAAAGGTGTTAAACGAAGACTTAGGGCTTCGGGCATATCGAAGAAAAACAGAACATCGTTTGAATGCTCGTCTAATGGACCTGAGACTGAAGAGATGCCGCGCTTTGTTGAAGCGGTACGCGGGAAAAAAATATCGGGAAATTCTTTTTTCGGATGAAAAATTTTTACCGTAGAAGAGAGCTACAACAAACAAAATGATAAGGTGTCAGCACACAGTAGTGAAGAAGCGAGCAACCGTATTCCGCGTGTCCAACGAGGTCATTTTCCATCCTCGCTCATGGTATGGTTGGGAGTTTCTTATTGGGGCTTAACAGAGGTACATTTTTGTGAGAAAGGTGTAAAAACGAATGCAGTTGTGTATCAAAATACAGTCCTGACGAACCTTGTGGAACCTGTTTCTCATACCANTCCGCGTGTCCAACGAGGTCATTTTCCATCCTCGCTCATGGTATGGTTGGGAGTTTCTTATTGGGGCTTAACAGAGGTACATTTTTGTGAGAAAGGTGTAAAAACGAATGCAGTTGTGTATCAAAATACAGTCCTGACGAACCTTGTGGAACCTGTTTCTCATACCATGTTCAATAACAAGCACTGGGTATTCCAACAAGATTCGGCACCAGCTCATAGAGCGAAGAGCACACAAGACTGGCTGGCGGCGCGTGAAATCGACTTCATCCGGCACGAAGACTGGCCCTCTTCCAGTCCAGATTTGAATCCGTTAGATTACAAGATATAACAACACTTGGAGGAAAAGGCGTGCTCAAAGCCTCATCCCAATTTGAAGTCACTCAAGACATCCTTGATTAAGGCAGCCGCCGATATTGACATGGACCTCGTTCGTGCTGCGATAGACGACTGGCCGCGCAGATCGAAGGCCTGTATTCAAAATCACGGAGGTCATTTAGAATAAACTTTAGTGTCATAAGAATCTATGTTTTGTTAAGTTCATTTTGGTATATGAATGGTTACATAATGAATAAACTTGTTTCAATTATTTTACATTAAACATGTGACAGAATTTATGACCTGACTAGGTACAAGCTCTATACTATAACTATACTTGAGACCTTAGAACTTGTATGTCAAGGTGGGTGGCGCATTTACGTTTTAGATGTCTATGGGCTCCAGTAACCACTTAACACCAGGTCGGCTGTGAGCTCGTCCACCCATCTAAGCAATAAAAAATAAAAAAAATCGAACAACAACATTTGGACCGTCGATCTACCGAGCAATATCACCCGCTCGGTGGAAGATCTTCCCTTTGTCGTATATTTCCCCATACGCTGTATCCTGTTGTTCTTAAGATCCAATGTAATATCATGCATGACGGAGGAGAAACGCTGAAGGAATGTTTTTAAAAAGTGTGACGTCAGCATTGCTGACGTCACGGTCATTAAGTTCTCGACGATGACTCATGTTTGGGCTTTCGAAACAAAACTTCACGAGAACTGCGTATATTGCACGAGAAGCATAACAACGTTACAGAGAGATCCGTACTGTACTACGGCTCGGACACGAATGAATAAACGCTAGACAGCACGGCCGTATTTATAGGACTTCGTACACGTCAGCGTGTTTACAAGTATTAAACACGTGAGCGTGTTTACAAGATTTTAAAGTATTGAAATTACAATAAAAGGGACTGTTTAACATCAATTTCTTATCACAGAGTAATTAGTTGATGATCAGTAGGTAAATAGTCATATTTGCGCCGACACGGCCATACTGACAGGCGGTGCGCGCTCTGCACCGGCCTCGTTGATTCTCGTAGGTTTTTCTTTGATTCTCATTGACCTGTAGGAATAAAAAGTTTCTCTGAGTAGCGCATCTGTTATACTTGCGTTACTTGTAACTATGTAGGTTTGAGACTTATTAATGCGATTTGATCTACCCTCCAGCAACAGCCGATGAGCCTATACATCTACTTCCACAAATCAGCATGGTCGAGCAACAAAATCAACACTCAAAGATAAG
>NW_021011721.1:0-38554 GCF_003987935.1 Bombyx mandarina | reverse complement strand
ATACCCTCCGAACCCTACGATACCCTCCGAGAACCCTACGATACCCTCCGAGAACCCTACGATACCCTCCGAGAACCCTACATCTTCTTCCGCCGATATGGTTAAATGGTCTCCAGGTTGTTGCTGAGCGGAGGCGGCATGTGATCCCACTTCTGATGACGGAGGAGAAACGCTGAAGGAATGTTTTTAAAAAGTGTGACGTCAGCATTGCTGACGTCACGGTCATTAAGTTCTCGACGATGACTCATGTTTGGGCTTTCGAAACAAAACTTCACGAGAACTGCGTATATTGCACGAGAAGCATAACAACGTTACAGAGAGATCCGTACTGTACTACGGCTCGGACACGAATGAATAAACGCTAGACAGCACGGCCGTATTTATAGGACTTCGTACACGTCAGCGTGTTTACAAGTATTAAACACGTGAGCGTGTTTACAAGATTTTAAAGTATTGAAATTACAATAAAAGGGACTGTTTAACATCAATTTCTTATCACAGAGTAATTAGTTGATGATCAGTAGGTAAATAGTCATATTTGCGCCGACATGCATATTTTACTGATAATAAAGCGTATTGTAATACTGCATAGTTACAGCTTTGAACAATAGTAAATGTGGAATATTCTAACGGAAACCTTATTGTTCTACTAGATTTCCGCCCAAAGCTTCGCCCGGTGCGCTTTCCATACCGCGTCGGCGGAAAACGATGTTTAAAAGTGAGATTAAAAAGTAGCTATATTCATTAACAGGATTCAAATTATTTCCATACTTAATTTCGTCAAAATGCCTTGAGTTATTTGGATGTGGAAACGTAACAAACTCACAGTTAATTTCATATTAATAATATTATTTGCTAGGTACATAACATGAATAATTAAATATTTTCTATTATTTAAAAATAACGCGAACTTTTTTGCAAAATCTTCTTTAAATGAAAAAAAAGCTGTCATTTTGTACCAAACCTAGAGAATGTCGTTTTACCTGTGAAAGCTACAGGAAAACCCTTTCTGAAGTTCTAGAAATGTACAAAAAAGAAACAAAAACAATTCTAGAAATAATTTTTACGACCTCATTTCTATTTTTATTACCACTCAATAATTTACAGGCGCACCAGATTCTACCGTTTAGTTATATGTATTGATTTCTACCTACCTGAAGCAAGTTTTATAAATTTAGAGTAAATCGGTTAATGACAGTCCTCCCCGAGGGCCATTAGGTAGCCGTAGTACAACCGATGGATTCCCAACGGTACAGAGCGGAAACAGACCTTCAAAAACTTTAAGCTCATGATACAGACCAAACACAATGCGCCCGGTCTCCGGTTCTAGTCGTAGAAAAATTAAAATCATACAGGAAACTCGCGAGAATTAATTCGTTGCGGCACACGCTACGGTGTTGCCAGCAACATAAAAAGAAAATACGTATTTTTAACAACATCGGTTACCGGAAACTTATTCAGTTAAAATTTTCACATCTCGTTATATTGTTTTTGGATTCGAATTTTTGAGTTGAATTCGTAGGAACTGGTACATCTACACTGTGATGTTAGATCGCAGATAGTATGTTCAGGTATAATTTAGAAACAGCAACATGTGCTTTCCTACCATGCGTCCATAGTAGCAATTTCCACGCCACAACTTCCTAACTTGACAACTCCTTTTTTATTTATTGTTTAGATGGTTGGACGAGCTTACGGCCCACCTGGTGTTAAGCGGTTGCCCATAGACATCTACAACGTAAATGCCGCCAGCCAACTTGAAACATGAGTTGTAAGGTCTCAGTTTTCACAGTACAGTACAACGGCTGCCCCGCCCTTCAAACCGGAACGCATTACTGCTTCAGGGCAGAAGTAGGCGGGGTGGTGGTACCTACCCGTGCGTACTCACAAGATGACCTACACCAGTAATTACGCCAATTATAATTTTGCGATGTTTTTTATTCACCGTGGAAGTCAATCGTGAACATTTCTGCGGGATTCGAACACCGATGCATCGCTACACACGAATGCACCGGGCGTCTTATCCTTTAGGCGACGACGACTTTGACTTCCTAAGTGCCTGTTGTCATCTCGAATGGATGGGCACTAACGCGAATCATACAGGCTTACAAGACAGGATACCAACGCAGGTGGTTCAATTCGTGGTTCATCTAAAGACAAAAACGTTTATCAGACTAAACATAGCCCACGGTTTCTCAAATTAGCCGAGCATGTAACGAGACGCGTGTTCACGAGTCTTAAACTTTCAACCAGTTAACAGTACGAGTTACTGATGGGAGGACTTCTTGTGAGTCCGCGCGGGTAGGTACCACCACCCTGCCTATTTCTGCCGTGAAGCAGCAATGCGTTTCGGTTTGAAGGGCGGGGCAGCCGTTGTAACTATACCTGAGACCTTAGAACTTATATCTCCAGGTGGGTGGCGCGTTTACGTTGTAGATGTCTATGGGCTCCAGTAACCACTTAACGCCATGTAGGCTGTGAGCTCGTCCACCCATCTAAGCAATAAAAAAAATCAGTGCTGTTGTTAATGTTATAAACAAATATACTTGAAACCACAGTAAGATGTTTCAAAAACTTCCGAACGAAAACCCATACTTCAACGCTTTGTCCCGTCCAAGAATATTCATGTAACAAGTTGGCACATCACAATCCGAGCTTTAAGCTTTCATATCGCTTTTTCTCTTGGAACTTTCGTTGCGCGATGAATATGTAATAGTGTTTTTGCGTCTCCAACTTGTATCTTAAGTTTTTTGTTGTTTTTTTTTTGTGATTGGAAGAACTTTTTTATTGCACAAAATCTTCTTATTTTTTTTAATATATAATTATAGTGTTTTTAAGTTTATTCAGCTAATATGCTTATTAGTAGTTAGCGACAGACAGTGGCTAGGCATCTCTGATGTCCATGAGCCACAGTGACCACTCACCATCAAGTAAGCCGTATGATTACAACGGCAATAAAAAAGTGGATGCTCGAAATATGTTCGAACCCCGATAAACGTGAAATCTACATAAAAATTTTTTTACGTGGTTATGAAAATTCCAATTTTTTTCTCTTATTATCAATTCATGACGTCACTCGTAAACACAGCTCCTACAATTGAACTGAACAAAAAATTAGCATTCTTA
Source organism: Bombyx mandarina (assembly GCF_003987935.1). The sequence continues at coordinate 35,428 of NW_021011721.1, read as the reverse complement.
ATGGACAATGAAACCTTTCTATCGTAATGGCATTCCGACTGAAGTGTTCCCCCTTTATTAAAAAAACCAATTTAAAATCACACCATTAAAACGTATTTGTCAGCCTTAGCTTCTCAGGAATAAAGGCGACTTGAAAAGAATGTATGTATTGTAAAAGAAAATCAATCGAGTTCGAACGAACGTTTTTTTTAATGAAATAGACCGATGGATCCCGAAAATCGACCATTACCTCTAACGAGAGAGACGTCCTGTCATATTTCTTTTTGTCAAAGTCCCGTTTTAATATCTTTCGTGCAATTAATTTTATCTGCGGGTTCTTTTTATTGGCGCTTTCGATTATTCCCATTTTTTTTGTCGTTACAATTAGTGTCCGGGATGATTGTTCTACTAATGACCTCAATTTTAGGGTTCCGTAATAAGTAGCAATCAATGGCTGCAATTCTCCCGGCCTAAACTCTCAGAATGTGTGTATTTATTTGATATTAACGATTAGTTTTTCTCTATCTCCACGTAATATAAACAATATCACAATCGGCGCTTTTGAAATAATTTACAATCTCAAAACTTCCATCCACAAAACGATTAGTAAATTTTCAACAGAAAAGACTGCAGACAATTTTACTGGTGGTAGGACGTTTTGTGAATCCGCAAGGCTAGATATCACCACACCGCCTATTTCTGCCATGAAGCAGTAATGCATTTCGACTTAAAGGGTGCGGCAGCCGTTGTACCATATTGAAACCTTAACTCATATCACAAAGTAGGTGGCCGCATTTACGTTGTAAATGTCTATCGGCTCCGGTAACCACTTAACATCAGGTGGGCCGTAAGCTCGTCCACCCATCTAAGCAACAAAAATAGAAAAAATCCATAATGTTAATGACGTGCTCTTTGATAAAAGACTCATCAAGTACAACGGACGCTCTGTCTGAGCACTCGACTCGAGACAAGTTAACGATTGCAAACATGTTAACCCAACCACTCCCTGCATCAAATATAAATACTCAAAGACATTTATGGTCAATATAATTTACCACAACGATATCTGGTTGCAACAGTGTCACATTACTACACTAATATCACTAATCCAGTGCTTTAGTCCAAAGCGGTACTAGGAAGTACATTAAAACTACTTTAGCTGTACGGTCAGTTTTAAGCTCGATAATTTGCTAATGGCTGGCGGACTTCAGTGCTCATAAACTAACAGGTGAGGGTTCTGATGTAGCCGTCAGACAACGTGACGTAATCTTTAAAATGTACGAGTATTGAATAAATCATCTTAACTTATTTTTAATTATTATTTTTCGATATTTCCTTTATAATAAATTAACAATTTTAAGCCTTTGAAATCTGTTAGTGTGGGAAGTTGTCAAATTAAAAAATACTGTTTATGACGTTACCACTATTACGGCGCAAGTCTGAGTGGAATATACAGTGCGAATCTATACTTAATATTATAAAGAGGATACTTAATAATATTATAAAGAGGATAGATTTGTTTGTTTGTTTGTATTGAATAGCCTCCGAAACTACTGAACCGATTTGAAAAATTCTTTCCCTCTTTGGAAGCTACACTATTCCCGAGTGACATAGGCTATAATCTTTTTAAAAAAAAATTAGGAATCCTTACTAAAACTCCAATAATGTAACCCAAGGTGTAAAAAAATTACCTAAAATATTCTTTGCATCGCGTGCCCTGCGAAAACTATTGTTAATAGAATAAAATAATGTACTACCACTTTATAGAACACATTATAAATTCCAAAAAGTGTCGCGACAACATATGTCTAACTATCATAGTTATGCCCCAATAAGTGGTATTTTATTTAAAAAAATAAAACAACGTATATATACAATTTATAAAAAACACTATATATAATTAACATAAACAATTTATAACAAACGTGTAACATAAATCGGTCACAATAAACGTAACAATATTACAATACATGTCGCAGATCGCCTTTTCTTGTTATTGTATTGCGGAATAGTCAGCGATGCAAACTGCACACTTCGGAATACGCATTTTGTGTCATATTGTAGAGAAAATGGTAATGCATAGAAGTTGTGGTGAACTTCGGTTACCAAAATAATTTAATATTATTGAGTGATGATTTATGGGGAGTGCTCTGAGGAACTGTTTGAGATGATTCCATAATCTCGTTTTTACCATCGCACCGCCCGCCACCGGAGTAGAGTTCAAGCATACTACCTGGAGCCACTGCGGTCATCCACAGTACGTTTCCAGAGATCTTTTTTGCCACGTACCATCCGGTTTTGGAATGGGCTCTCCCCTTCATGGTGTTTCCCGAGCGCTATTTCATGTCCTTCTTCAAACGAGGCATGTGGAGAGTACTTAACGGTAGGCAGCGGCTTGGCTCAGCCCCTGGCATTGCTGAAGTCCATGGGCGACGGTAAACACTCACTATCAGATGAGCCGTATGCTCGTCCACCTGCAAGGACAATAAAAAATAATAAAATATATTTATAGTGCAAGCAATAATCCCTTTGGGACATAATTATGTACATACGCATAGCCTACATCGTAACAAATTGTAATCGAGTCATACCACACAATACACAATTTGACTACCACTCATTTTGATACTAAATATCTGCTATATGAGTTTTGCGGAAAAAATACGAACCTAAAAAGGAATTACCACTAAAATTTAAGATTTATAATACACACGCCTTGTGCTGTTTTTGTACCTTCTGTCTTGAAACAAAGATTCTGCATAACGACGGACTTTCTAATAAATGACAATCACATAATATTAGACTCTAAAAGTCAATCGTCGACAACCACAGCAAATAATCATAGCCAGTAAGTACATTTACGTTTCGAGGCAGGTATCATCAATAAATTCCGTAGATTAAAAATAGAATGGCCGCGAGGAGCGTGACGCGCCGCGTTATGGCGCCGACGCTGACGTCACGACAGCTGTTGGCAGGATGATTCTATTCGTAGGGCTGTAACCAGTATTTGTAAATAAAATGAACTTAATGAAAAAACTTACACGATTGGTAACCCATTTTATCCTTTTCAAATCTACTTTTACTAGTATGCGTTTGATAAACGAAAAACAGACAAAATCTATACATATAAGACATATTAAGATTTTTTTTGCGAGAGTTACGAAATTAGAATGATAATAAGTACGCCCATATTAAGCTCAGGCAAACCACGATTGTAAGTTTTAGTTGTTCTAATGTCGTCGTTCTCGAAGCTATCATGGAAGTTTGATTTAAGTTGAAAGTTGACTTAAACTAAGCTATTTAGTTGACAGAACATTCGTTTTGAATTACGTGTGTATAATACGTACATTTTTTTAAAATAAATTACGAGTTATTTTATCTCAATCTATATATTAATACGTGAAGCAAAAACTTTGTATCCCTTTTTACGAAAATTGCGCGGACGGAGGAGTATGAAATTTTCCACACTTATAGAGAATATAGAGAAGAAGTGCACAATGCTAATATTTTTTTAAAATAATGCATAAAAGATATATTAAATCAATAAAGAAAATATTACACACACTACATACCATGTATTTGACGCACACACGCATGCATACTATTTATTGTCAAACTTTTGTTTTTGACGTCTGTGGTCAAATTGAGAATAGATTTAATATTGTTTGTCTTAATTAATATTTTTTTATAGTGTAGCCTTGGCGAAATTTGTGATTATAGAAGTATAAAATACAGTCATAATAGTCTACAAACTTACAATTCCAATTAATTATAGTCGAATTTCGACTACTGCGGGACCACTAGTAAATATTATTCTGTCGAAATGAAGGTATTTACTGAAACCTCGCGCAACCCTTGATGATATTTATGATTTCGTCTGCAGCTTTTACGTAAGTGTCAGTAACAGCTGTACAAGATTACAACTCAACAATGAGCTTGACTCGAAGTGGGTGATGATTTTAGCATGGAGGTATCGACATGTTATGGTTTCGTTAATTGAATAGAACAAAGAACAACATTAATTTGATAATAATAAAACTAATTTAAAAGACAATATTTTTGTATGACTAAGACACAGCCCTATTCCGAAGGATATTAAGCCACAGACAATCGTTCCAGCAGTGCTCCCTCGTTGGCTATCGACAGTTCGTGAATGTTACTATTTCACTAATTTACGTTACTAGTTACTAACACTGTTCGCTTGCAAAACTGGCTTATTATCCACACTGTGTAATAAATACTTTTTCTGATGCCTTCTTCGTGTGTTTGCATTAAATCTTCGCGAATCGTGAACGTGATCAAAATGTTGTCTGATATTACTTTTATAGTTTAGTTTAATTATTTCTTTTCTTATGTTTTTTTTTCTTAAAGAATTTTCTCGTTTAGGCTAATATAAAGTAATAGGTTAACTTGGTTTGGCAACTCACAACGTGAATTTTGCCATTAAAATTTGAGACATAAGAGCTCTTTTCTCTTATTCTAGAATAAGCTCTCTCAACGATGAAGCAGTTTGAATAAATGCTTCGCAGCAAACATATTCAGAAGAGCGGTACAAACCCACACATCATCCGTACCGTACCGTATAGCTAGATCAAGTATCCATAACTCAAAACCATCCATCCGATTACAATAGTCTTCACTCACAATAGCTTTACGTTAATGGAGACCGAACCGAGATGGAACTCTATCAGACTCTATGCTCAATGCCGAACTCTACATGACCGGGTAACAAGCTTCGGTTATTTATGTAACCGTTACACTGTTATTTTAATATTATTATTCTAAATTCACGAAACTTATTTTAGGAGTAAAATAATAGAACGTAAGCCTTTTAATATTATAGCGTTAGTCATCATAGAACACACGATATTTGACAGATGCCTAAATTTCACTGTTTCAAGATAAGCTTGCCTGATACAAGTTCCGAACAACAACATTTGGACCGTCAGTCTACCGAGCAATTACACCCGCTCGGTGAAAGATCTTCCCTTTATCGTTTAACCATCCCCAAAATATATTATTTAAAACTGAATATTTATACTTTCTTTTGACAACAAAACAAAGTGTAGTCTCTACTTATGAGGATACGTAATTTAAGAAACTCTGTCCTCTGGTCTTTTAATCGCTCTATGCGTGCCCTTGCCATTAAATTGACTTATGCCCTTCTGCCTACAATGGTCATAATAATACAGTTCATTTGAATTTGAATTAAGTACGACCTATATACATCTTCATTACTAGATAAAGCAAACCTGACTATATCCGCTACAGAACCATAAGGGTTGAACTTGAACCGCAGAATAGTCATTATAATAAGCCAATTAGGATCTTACTTCGGCCCCATCTCAGTGTGATGATGGCCTTCTCATCGTGGTTCTTAGGGCTTGGAGATAGGACGAGGCTTGTTTACATATCTTCGTCTACGCAAATTTTCGCATAAAGGCAGAATGGCTCACATTAGAGGTAATTGGCCCAACACTGGCGCTTCCGTGTCATTAATATGCGTCTAGGAGAGACAGCAACTAAACTGTGCGAAGGCGCGGACGTCGCTATGAGGAAGATGATTAATGAACACTGAGGGTTATTGGACAGGGTGAATGACAGAATGTGCTGTTATTAACATGTTTAATGTCACATACTAAATAAGGAACTCTTTCAGGCTGCGGTGTGGCACCTTTGCCGATATCAACGACCAATTACCTTTTTTTTTCTACCTAAGCTGATAGCCTTGAGAGGCTATTTCAGCGTAACCTTAACTCACAGGGCTCCGGAGTGATGCTAGCACTGACCCTAGCAAGAGCAGTGCTTCGCAGAATCTACCTCTGGATCGGTAACGCGACCCACTGAGAAGATCCGGCGAGAAACTCAGTGGGTTGTGTCTATGGGTTAATTCGCTCGTCGAGCCCTTCGTCGCAACCGATGGGTTCGACGAGGACAGTGACTAGTGCTTGTGGTAGAATTACCATACTACCTGTTCCTTATTTGACAAATATATTACGAACTTAAATTGTCTTCGAGGACACTTAGGAGTAATTCTCGGGCCAGTGCGGGTTTGTATTTTCGACCTGTTTCAACAGTCCAAATAATTACGTGTTTCTTCTAATAACACATTATTATTAAGGTAATTTGAATAATTCATCGTCCCGAGGGTAAGACGGCTAGTGTACTCATATCGAGCGATGACACTGTACCGTTGTTAAAATACCACAGCCAGGTAACAATTTTTTTAATACGAAGAACGTACTTAACACATCTTCACGAACTGTTACGATCTTTGCAATAAAATCTTCAAACAAATATTATTTAGGAACAAATCAAACACTTATATATATATAGTCGGTTTCGGCTTAAAAAAAACGTTTATAAAATTATACAAGACAATTTACATTTTCCGAATTAGAATATTTTCGTTAATTTCCCTTCGCGAACGTCGCGGGTGCTGTTACCCGGAATGCGGAATGTTTGGTTGGCAATGTTTAATCTTGTCGTTTGTCGGAGACGTCGCGGGCGCGCCTCAGCAGCGGAACGGCTTAATTATTTTATTGCCTATTAAGCACTGGGGGTGAGGGGTGAGGGTAGACACACAATAAAAGTGCGATACAATATTGAGAGATACGCATTTATATATTTTTCCAGAAGCCTCATTCTAGCGGCCTATTTTTCAATTACGAAAGCCTATCTTTTCTTTTTATTGCCCTTATAGGCAGACGAGCATACGGCCCACCTGATGGTGAGTGGTTACTGCCACCCATAGACTACAGTAATGCCAAGGGCAGAGACAAACCGCTGCATACCATTAAGTACTCTCCAAAATCGTTCAAGTAAATTAACGTGTTCCGTATTTCTCGTCACACTTCAACTTATCTTAATAATAATCACTACATAGTATAAAACAAAGTCGCTTTCTCTATCCTATATCTATCCCTATGTATGCTTAAATCTTTAAAACAACGCAACGGATTTTGATGTGTTTTTTTTTAATAGATAGAGTGATTGGAGAGGAAGGTTTATATGTATAATAACATCCATTAAATAGTGAAGAAATCAATAATAAATAACAGTTTCTGAAGCGAAGCGAGGGCGGGTCGCTAGTAAAATATATGTTGTTATATGTAATTTTGTATTTATTATTTTGTATTATATTCAAATTGGTACTAATCATCTTATTACGATGCCATATTTTATTTAGCGTTTACTCGCTATATCTTAATACGATCTGTAATAACGTGCAGTTGCTATTAAATCTTACATCCTCTTTCAGAAATTGGAATGATCAGAAAAATTCTAGACATAGGTACTAAGAGCCGTGCAATTTTAACAGAACCCACTCATTTTGAATTATTTTGTTTAACACTTATACTCTGTTTTCGTTAAATTCTAATAACAATTTGTATAGCGAAGCATATCTTTGAGTGTACAAAATGATTAGGACCCAAACCGTGGCTGTAATTCGTAATGACGATAATCCAGTGATTCGTACACGGCGACGTGATCGCAGCGCTATCGCGACGGTTCAGTCGTCGACCCAGCGTTTTAAGGGTACAGATAGCTTGACGAATCATTATTTTGACGGATTAAGAGCAGTCGGCCTGCTGACCCCATAAATTAATTAATCTTATTATTAAGTTAAATGAAAACTCGTAAATTTTACAAATTTGCGTTCTTACTGTTAGGGCAGCGTATTGTACGAACCATTATCCCATCCTTTATTATTGAGAAGCTTTCAGGTATTCCAGTTCAAGATAGACGTCAGAAATCAATACCTGATAGAACCAGTTTTCAAACTAGAAGAAGGGACTATAAGCTCGGATAAACTATCTAACAAAAATAACGGCTACGTTATTAATAATCAATAGAATAATCAATTTTGCATAAGCCTGCCTAAATATTCAAAATACACTAAAAACTGGAACCCAAAGGCCCGTCTCTAAAACAATACCTTAAAATAGACGTTTTAAATCTTTTTGTTTCGTACATTATTAATTTAGCCTCGAAGCAAGTGACCATCAATTCTATGAATAATTTATCACTAATAATGGACTGGCCACTTTATATTATGGAGTTAATATTGAAATTACAAATAATGTCAATGAAAATTGTGTCAGACTGGTCAGTACAGATGGACTGTAAAAGCTCATTAAAATAGTGTGTATTCTTCCTGTAAGCTGTAACAAAACTGTTATATAGTTGTTTAACTTTTATACTTTACCGATAAAAAATTGGGATTGAATGTGGATGTGCTTACTGTTATTTTTATTGTAGTCGTAAGGTACTCTACTGGTACATAAGACCCTCACAATTGGTCTCCACATTTTTTTTATTGCTTAGATGGGGACGAGCTCACAGCCCACCTGATGTTAAGCGGTTACTAGAACTCATAGACAGCTACAACGGCTGCCCCACCCTTCAAACCGAAACGCATTGCTGCTTCACGGCAGAAATAGGCAGGGTGGTGGTACCCTTCCGCGCGGACTCACAACAAGAGGTCCTACCGCCAGTATCATGACTCATCTAGCATGACTATAACTTTTTAAAAGCTCCAGGTTAAATTTCTATGCAAAGTCCGTTATATCACAATTATTGAGTCAAAACACCCACCACACAGTATTACAATCTCGATTATAAAAACACTAATTATGTCATGGTTTTCGCTAACGCCACGCAATGTTTTTTTTTATTTTATTGATACTTTAATTACAGTACACTTTATTTGGGTATTTGAGACGATGGACAGACAAATCGTCCATATATGTACACATATTTCGGTATAAATATACTCTGGTAGCAATCGTGAGCTCACCGATAAACCGCAATGATGAGTCCGTTTTAAAAAATGCCCTAGTAATGAGAATATGTTCAAAATACCTCTTAACATTGTGTGTAATACACATTATGGAACTTTTAACAATTACAGCGTAGGATGGAGGCTACTGTTTTAAATCCATTAGTGAAAGTGAAATATCGGCGCTTGTTGCTCGAGACTAGGATACAGGGTTGGAATCAGAATCTAAATTGTATACAATATGCAAATGATTTCTTTGCTGTTTCCTACAGTTGACAGTAAACGAACATGTAATAAAACTGACCATCACTCACAAACATTAAGACTTTTTGGCGAGAACGCGAGGAGGGAACTTGTTCGATTTGTTTTATTTAGTCTATTTAGTGTTTCTTCAGGTTTAAATGTGTAATAACGATAGTTTATAAACTGTTTAATATCTGTGAAAGTGCACAAATCTGGGAAAATGTAACTAAACCGCTGGACGTAACTTCTCGAGATCCTCCAAAAAGTCCAATGAAAAAATTACAGTAAATGACCACCATTTTACTAAGATGACATTTTATCCCATATCATCTCATCTCATTTCATTTAATTTCATCCCAGTTGATTAATGTCTCAAATTAATCATCTTCATTTCATTTCATTTCATAAAAATAAGAATATAAATAAAAATAAGTCGAGACTTAAAGGTTTTAGTTACCAGGTCATAATCCCATTTAAAAAAATCATAGATATTAAGAAGTAGAAGTAGTATGGCAATACACTGCCTACCTACACTCCTTGTGGCGAAATTTTGCTTACGAAACTCACAAAATCTTACCGTTCACTGGCCTAAACGCAGATGGACGATCAGGTTTATTTTATTTATTTATTTATTAGGCATATAATACACATTACAAGTTAAAAAGATCAACAATAAATAACAACAAGTAAAAAATCGGGCTTGGAACTTATGCTATGTGCGCACGACTAAACTAATTAAACTATTTTATAAGCATCCTTTAATCCCCTATATTAGGAAAAAATAATAACGTATTTTTTTAAATATAGAAGTGTAATTATGACTGCTGACCAAGCTTGAATTAAGAGTAGTAAATTACCCCCTCACAATCCTCGAGTCCGTCCCAGTGAGTCCTTCAGAATAATCTCTCGTAGCGCTACGATTAACGTTTTACTCGTGACGGCCGTAAACTTTACTATCCAGATAAGGATTACTATTATACGCCGGATGAATCACAAAGTACCCCCTCGTCGGGCTGAGACATTGATTTCTTTGAGTTTCCTCAACTTATGAAAATGGGGTGCTGTTTACGTTTAAGTTGTTTAGATTCGAGAATCTTATGTATGATATTAAGATTTTGGTATTGTTTCATATATTTTTGAAACGAAGTTCTTTATGGGACGATGCGGAGGGGTACCTTAATCGGGAAAAAACGTCCGTAACGTAAGATTTTTATTATTTATGTATAGTCTTAGTATGATGGCTATACAGTGTCTAATGTATGTCTACGTGATGACGGTTATTATTATTCATATAAATAGCTGTTTCTCTGTATATGATTATTATATATATTTTATAAATCATTGTGAATAAAATAAAGTTCATAACTATGTAAAGTAGTCTTTTTTATTTTTATCAATAAAAAAATCATAATAAAAAATTAATATACCCGAATAATTATTTTCTTTATACCTCGAATAGAACTTAAAATTAATATTTTTATAATAAGGAACTTCGTTCCTATCCGGTGTCTCACGACACCACACATATATTTTTTTATATGAACACGTACCTGACACGTGAACACAAACATTTCCGAAAACGTGTATAACTTTACGCAAAAGCTGCGTAGTGCTGGTAGAGCGTGCTGCTTGTAATGTCACCTTGTCTGTTTCTGCCGCGAAGTAGTAACATATTCAGGTTCGAAGAGTCCTACAGTCGCTACAGATTATAATTGAGAATTTGATTCCATGTTGAAAGTCGGGTGAAGGTATTAATTACGGAGATGGCTGTTTGCTCTTGTCTGCCCAATAGAGTCGATAAAAAACGAAAACTAAATATAGGACTAAGTGACTGAAAGGTAACAATAATTATGAAATAATCTAAACTATTGTATAAAATATTGGTAAATATGTCACTTAAAAATGACTAAAAGTATTGACTGAACTAACTATAACTCATTTGTATGAATGAAATCGTGTACATATCCTCAATCAACACACAGGATAGTTTTACCGCCGCCCGCTATACAATATGTATTTGCTATAATAAATACGACAGTTATTTCGGTTCATTATTTTACATACCAATGGATCTATAAATTAACTGATCTATGGACCAGAGACAGGAAACTCTTTACTCCATGCAATGCTTTGTCCTATTTATTCTTTATTCTATAAAACATTGAATAATTCTCTTTAAATTACGAGTACATATTTATAGTACTGTAAAGTAACAATGTGCTAAGATTCAGTGTTAATTACACTATCTATATTTCAAACATACAATCTCAATAATATATTATTATTGTAGATTAAAGTTTACATCTTAATGTCCACACCTGTTGCAATATAATATTAAATATGCATTAGTTATTTCTTTAATTTAGGCTTACAAGCAATATTAAATGATTGTAGATAATCTTAATGATGGCAATTAAAGCCCTTAGTTTTGAAAGTTAAAGTAATTTGTTTACGTAACTTTGTCCCTGACAAAGAAAGCAGTGCGTGTGATATTAAGCTGCTCCAAAATTTAATTGCCAAACACTTGAAATGAATGGATGGTGATTATAAATATTATATCTTTGTTTAAAGAGAAACATTATTATACAATTTATGATTTATTGTTAACTTTTTAAAACAGAGCTTAATATTTCACGTACTAACAGTAGTGGTAACGTTCTGGCAGGGTTCAGCATCAGCTACCAAGATATGAGAATAGATTATAAAATAATCAATCAATCAACATTTTCCCCGAATATTATTTTAACTACTTTATTTTTAGATAACAAATATTTCAAATATTCTGTTCACATAAAAATTTGATGGAGTCAAAAGAATATTATCTTGGACAAGTCGATAAGATGGCGTTTGCTGGATTGACTTCGGTCGTGGGGTGCATTTTAATGAACTGAAAAGAATTATAAAAGGACGATGTATTTTTCAATTTTTGACCTAACGCCTTCGAAGAAACAAAAGGAAATTAGGGCATCGATCGAGATTAAATGAATTAAGCTATTATTTGAGTAATTTTAAGGGGCTTCGTAGCTATGGAGCGTTCAGCGATGGGATCGGAAGTTTACGATGTGATGTTTGCCATATTGAATTTTAAATAGCTGTAATGTCGAAGAGTTTTCATTCATGAGCACCTGTCCACATATTTAGATACATACATTTTTTATTAACGTAAAAGTGCAGACAGCTCATTGCCCTCCGAACACTACCAAACCACATGAAGTTGAATTGGAATCAATATTTATAGCTTAGATGAATGGACGAGCTCACGGCCATTCACCCTGACACATGTGATCTAAGTCTCAGTTTCACAGTACAAGGATTGCGCCCCCTCAAAACGAAACGCATTGCTGCTTCACGATAGAAAAAGGCAGCTTAGAATCCATAAGAAACTGCCTTTGTTATTTCTAGACGAGCCTACGGTTCACTTGATAGTGATTGGTTACCTCAACGATTGACTAACAATAAATTATCTACTAGACAAAATAAGTGACATTTTTGATCTATTGTGACTGTGGATGTGAAACCTAAAATATCTAGGGAGTTTAAATCCAGCTGTCTAGTAATTTGTCTCAATAATGAGTGGTGTACGCCCTTTTTGGGTCCCTCTCGGCGGAGCTTCGAGAATTTAACGGTATTCTTCAAGACGTTAATTTGCTTAAACTGTGATTTAGTGCCGAGAGCTTTCTGCTGTTTAACTTTTAAAGTTTATTTCGCAGGCTTTTGTTGTTTAGGATGTTTTTATTTGCTTAAACGTAAGATTATTTTTGTTTTTCGTTAAGAGTTTTTTGTGGGTTTCACTCGTAGTATAAAGGGTTCGATTTGAAGTACTAAATATCATAGTGGACAAATATAATGCCTATCGCAAACATTAATATTAATAAGAGCTTTACTGTGGGATATTCAATATACCCCCAATAGCTAAGTTGACATACAATGGGGAAGTAAACGGTAGGTAATGACTGATATTTCACCGCGTACAATTATCTAACTTCACTTCACTAAAAACCACTATCTAGACTTATTATTCACTAATATTCTCACTGAATTAACTCTTTTAAATAGAAAGATTTCTAAAATATTTATGTTTATAAACATTTTCTAAAATAGAAAGAAAACAGAAAGATTTGTAAATTTAATTTAGATTCTAAAATTATACTATTAAGTAGGATATTGTTATTGCTTTACGGTGGAACTGTCGTATGAACGTCGACTACCGATTTACGTCCAATTTTAATTCGGGTCGGTCGTGTGACATCATCATTACATTTAACATCACAGCTTAAGAGAACGCCAGGTGTAAATTACAAGTCCAAAATAGAATATGTTTATCATAACACAAAAAAACGGTAAGTACATTATAATAAGTACGAGGGTCGCTACGATGAATATTTTAATTAGACATCTACTCTTAATTACATTTAATAATTACACACAATTCTACTTTTATATATAATTACGAATACGAGAAGAGAACAGTCTTCAAGACAAATATTTAAGACGTATACATTGACATTGATATTAAAGGATCCGGCATTTAATATTATCATTTGAACCTTTTAGTCCGGTCAATTTAGACATCCAAGGTTACAAAAATTCCGACTTGGCTGAATATTGGAAGGATTGTTCAATACACTATTATAAAGGAAATGTGAAAGGTCCTCATCGATCCGACACGTGCAAAAAAATTTACTCGGGGTCAAAGTTCACAAAAACGGGTTTTTCGCGATTTTCAGCAAAACGGTAACTTTTATTATAAAATTAGCTCAAACAAAGATGTAGATCAGATAATTATCTATAAAAAATGTCTAAATACTTTTCTTCCTAAGAGCCACCGTTTTTGAGATATAACGATTCAAAAAGTTGAAAGAGTTGTAATCGTCATACATGCACACATTTCCACGCCGTCTTTGAGTTCTTTTTTTTATTGCTTAGATCGGTGGACGGTCACAGCCCACCTGGTGTTAAGTGGTTACTGGAGCCCATAGACACCTACACCGTAAATGCGCCACCCACCTTGAGATATAAGTTCTAAGTATAGTTACAACGGCTGCCCCACCCTTCAAGCCGAAACGCATTATTGCTTCACGGCAGAAATAGGCGGGGTGGTGGTACCTACCCGTGCGGACTCATAAGCGGTTCTTCCACCAGTGATTACGCAAATTATAATTTTGCGTGTTTCATTTTTATTACACGATGCTATTCCTTCACCGTGGAAATCAATCGTGAACATTTAAGTACGTATTTCATCAGAAAAATTGGTACTCGCCTGCGGGATTCGAACACCGGTGCATCGCTGCATATGAATGCACCGGACGTCTTATCCTTTAGGCCACAACGACTTCAAAAGTGGTAATGTACTTAGCGCGTTTTTTTTAAGTCGGTTTCCCCGGTAGGCCTATTCCACTGATCTTTTATGATTCTGTTTAATTAAAATTTATCCATATGAATCTAAATTATCATTAACTTCTGCTTTCTCTTGTTCTTGTTCTTCTTTTTCTTCTGCTTCTGTTTCTTCTTCTTCTTCTTGTTTATCTTCTTCATTCTGGGTGTTAATAAATTGTCCCAATAATGACACATCGCATGTCTCTTCGTCACCATCAAATGAATCTTCAATTGTTGGCAATTCAACATTGGAGCATGACCGGCCTTGACAGCTTGTACATGCTACAGAACAAAACAGTCCAACTTTTTTGCAACCACATTTAGCACTACATCCCTTTTTACAGTTGCAAAAAATGGTGTTTAGTAGTTTTTCTGGTGCAGGTGGAAGTAAAGTTTGAACTGGCTCTAATGAATTGTCGACCAACTTCCAACCCCAGTCTTTTGGGTCTAACTGATTACCAAGCCACACTTGAACTTGGTAATATACCCGAAAAATACGTTGATGAGCAGCCGCTGAGGTTGGAGGAAGACATGCTAACTGCACTTGTTTTTATTTCGAGTATTTTTAACGAAACATGCATATCTGAACTTATCTAAGCACGTAATTTTTTTAGAAGCTCCATACATAGCGAGAAGAAAGCGAATTCCGTTGGTGATAACTTCTTGTGGAGTTGAATTACTCTTTTTAAAAACTTAAGCACACTGAACTAAATTTTGTTTTTCAAACATTTTAAAAACAGTTGTTTTACCTTTCCTGAAAAATGCAGATGTTGAATCACAACCAGTTATTGCATGTAAAAATAGTGCGTGATTTTGACAGTTTGCAAAAGTCGATAAACTGTTTGATGAATATATTACAGATTGTTGTTGAGCTTCTCGTCACGGAGCGAAAGGTATTGAGAAAAATACTAGGACCAGTTCGGAAAGAAGACGGTTCTTGGCACGTCCGGAAAAATAAGGATGTGGAGAGGCTTTTTGGTGAGCCAAATATTCTGGGGGAGATGAAGGCACGGAGGCTCGGATGGCTCGGACATGTAGTACGTATGGAGCAGGATCGGGCTGTGAAACAGGTGTACACGGGTGTACCGGAGGGACGCCGCCCCGTAGGGAGGCCCAAGTACCGCTGGTGTGACGCTGTGGAAGGAAATTTACGGGAGCTCCAAGTGTCGGACTGGCAAGGTGTTGCGCAGCGCCGGGATGAATGGCAAAGTTTATTGTCGGAGGCCAAGACCCACTTCGGGGTCATAGCGCCAGCTCAGTAGTAGTAGTAGTTGAGCTTTTCCAGATTTTAAGAAAAAAATAGTTATTTCGATTGGAGTTCGAGCAGTGAGTAACACGAGTAAGAGTAACACGATATTATGACGATTACAACTCTTTCAACTTTTTGAATCGTTATATCTCAAAAACGGTGGCTCTTAGGAAAAAAACCATTCAGACTTTTTTCATAGATAATTATTTAATCTACAATTTTTGTCTGAGCTAATTTTGTGATAAAAGTTACCGTTTTGCTGAAAATCGCGAAAAACCCGTTTTTGTGACCTTTGCCCCGAGTAAATTTTTTTGCACGTGCCGGATCGATGAGAACTTTTCATATTTCGTTTATAATAGTGTATTGAACAATCCTACCAATATTCAGCCAAGTCGGAATTTTTGTAACCTCACCCCTATTTTTTAGTCTAATTTGACCGGACTATTTGTGTTTAGGAGTTTAAAGCTTCGAACCCAAAGTAAATTCGTATTTTAAAATGAAATATGTAACTAGAAGAATTAAATAAATACTGAACCAGGTGTTACGTACTAAATAATATTACCTATTAGTGATAATAATAATAATTATTATTATTATTATGTAACTAGTAGCTTATAATTATAAGTATAATGTCATTGAAATGAGATTTGTAAAGTAATTTTTTTTTGCGAAAATAGTTGAACGAACTCACGATCAATCCGATGCTAAGTAGTTATCGAAGCCCATTGCAGAAACAGGCAGAACGGTAGTACCTACCCATGTGGACTTAAGAATCTCCCTACCACCAGTTATTTCTATGTCGTTGAATTTGTTTATTAAAAATATTGTATCCTTCTGCGGAACGTGAACACCGGCGTATAAATTGATACGAACACACATAGCGTCTTATGTCTTAGGTTACGACGAAATAAATTCTTTATTGTACGGTGTATTTTAGTATCAAGTAACGTCTCGATGCCAAGTAATTCACCTTCAACGTACCTCTCACCGTACAAGTATAATTAGAAAGAGAGAGAAACAATCGAAAGCTTTTTTAAATTTATGATGGATATGTAGTGCAGTCGTGGCCGAGCGGTTAAGGCGTCTGACTAGAAATCAGATTCCCTCTGGGAGCGTAGGTTCGAATCCTACCGACTGCGAGCTAAATGAATGCTTTCTTATTTTTATCTTTTTTTATATTTACAAAATGAAGTAATGAATAAATTGAAGTAATGAAATTAATTAAACAGTAGAAAATATTAGATTATAATAAATGTAGATTTTTGGAATCATTGTTTGAATTTTTGTTTCAGAGTTATATTTATTGGATATTGGCCCTAGGTGTGACGTAAACAAACTAAACAAGAGAGTAACAGTTCCTATCTATATATTATCATCGAATTTCTATTTGTGTTAACTTAGATACAAGCTCTACTTAAACATAAATGTCAACCGTGTAAACCTTTACTGGACTTCTAGTGTAAGCGAAGCAGAAGAGAGCGCTCTCTTCTCTCCGCAGTAACCCGTCGCCATTGAGGTAGGTGTTGGGATAGGGATTTCGCCCGACTTCGGGCCGATTTTAACAAAAAAAAGTAGCCTGTTTCGAATTTGAAAGCTTTTGACTTTGAGGTAATCACGCTTGGTCGTGTTCTACGCGCGAGATTAAAACATGCCGCATCCATTCCTACAACATCCCGTCAACTAAGTACGTGTCCCAAATTGTACGACGGCACATCTCACGCGACAGATTACTCAAATGAATTCTACGAAGAATGATTAATGCCGTCTAAAATATTGGCTTACGAATTTTAATTAGACGCGATAAATAAGATTTGTAAAATTGGAGCGAATCTCGTAGATGGAAAATAAATTGAACGAAAAATATAAAACTAATTGAACAAAGCAGCCATACTTCAAAACAGAGGATCGTTTGCGTTTATATTATAACAACCGAGATCTTCTTCTCATAAATGAGAACCCGAATCAAACAGTCAGAATATGCTTAGTATTATCTGTTTTACTTACCTCCTTGTGTTCTAGTATTTTGCACGCCTTAATTGCAATCTGTGGTGGGTAAATATAATTGATTACCCACGTAATAATAAAATAAGAGCGTACTTTTAACCTTAACACAGAAACTATATAACAGCAGGTGGACCGTGAACCAGTTAACCAAACCAATCAAATAAAATGAAAAGTTAAATAGGAAATTAACCAAACAAGACAATTAGGTATGTACATGTGTATGGTATAATCTCGATTACATAGTATTTCCATAAACCGTTCCTTACATCTGTTTAGAAACATAAAGATCTTCAGCATCAACAATAGGTCTTCTGGAAAAATCTACTTATAGTTTTGAGAGTGAAAAAAGCCATACGTTGTCCAGGGAAACTGTAAACAAAGTTTTCACTACGTTAAATTTAGAAATTTAACCCGGAGGAAACCACAGCAAGTTTAATATAAAGTTACAAAGTTAATTAGAACATGGTCCACGTCAAGTCGTAACTGAATCATATTGATACCGCTCTATGTTTTGGAGAGCTCGAGACTTAGATAGTGCTATGGGACAACTCAAAAGAAATTAGCACTGTTCTGAAATTTAACTTCTAGGAATTGCTTGAAACGATTTCAATAGCTGGGGGCTGTTATTTTAAAATCCGGCCATAACAGTGGGTGGATAAATTAAAAAACGCCCAATGCAATAGCTATTTTTATACGACAAACTGCTCCTTTTCATAACTTGCGCCAGAATCTAAAGTCTCTTCATTTTACACCAAAAATAAAATCTTTATCCAAGGATTAGGAGACGGGCGAGCATCGAGCTGCTGCGAGTTGCTATAATTTATCTCGCTAATGGCTTTAAGGCCGACGTCTGGCCTTTTAAGGAAACCATAGTAATGTCCTGTGCTTTACCCAATAAAAAATCATTTTCACTCTCGTTATTTTTGTTTATTCGGGCGGGAATTTATTTATTGCCTTAATTCAATATTATCCGGTTTTATTTTATCGACTTGTACATTTAGATTTGTAAACTTTCTGTAATTCAAGATCCTATTCAAATACCCCGAGCTGACAACACGGCCATTAGTTGAATATTGATATGCGCACCAAAGCTTATCTTCGGAGTAGGGGCTATTTCTAAATTTACTTTTTTTTATTGCATAGATAGGTGGACCAGCTTACAGCCCACCTGGTATTAAATGGTTACTGGAGCCCATAGACATCCGCAACGTAAATGCACCACCCACCTTGACATATAAGTTCTAAGGTCTCTGTATAGTTATAATGGCCAATGGAACCACGGAATGGTATAATTGAACGCAGTTGTTCTAAGTAATGTAGAAATAAGATATTTATATACCAGGGAAGGCTCAGAGCACTTTTCATGGATTACGAAATACAGAGATCTATTATAATATATTATATCCGTGGACTGATAAAGTCTTACTTTTGACTAAAAGTAAGGACAAAATGAATATTCAGCCAAATTATAAAGATGCCAAGCTAGCGCCAAACTAGCGTTATAAAGCTATGAGCTAATTACACGTCTAGTACGTTAGCCGCTAATGAGGTGCCTTCTCGCGTTATACGCAAGTTCATTAACCAGATTATAACGCCATTCGAGCTTAAGTGTGCACTTTGATGTTTTTGTATCATAACATTTTTTGTTAACTAGGCCACGTTAGATAGATTACCTTATTATTATCAAGGCGCTAATAATTAGTTAAGTCATTTAAGGATTTTAACGATTTCTCTCGATTGCATATTGTGTAGTACTTTACGTGTCATAGACATGACTAAAAACCCCAATTTAGAGAGTGCTAACTCGCCGAAACCACGGAAACTTGATTAATTTGTTAATAACATATATTTAAAGTCTATTTATGTACGTATGTATTTATGTTCCATTTTGGTAGATTCCAAAAGGTTTCCCGATTCCAAATTTTTTTTAGAATATCTTCAGATTAGCTTAGCGGGTGATCTTGTAAAGTTTGTTAGTAATCGGATCAAAGATCGACTAACAAGGCGGCCGGACAAGTCTATACTCAATACTGATATATAAATCTACAGTGGTTTTTCACGAATGTTCCGTTATAACTACTGAACCATGCATCCGATTGACTTGAAACTTGGTATGCATGTAGAAAATGCATTTACTTAATGGATAGGCTAATATTTATATGAGTGTTGGACTCTCTAATAATAATGACAATAAATAATAATGTTAATTTTAAATGCCCAGCGAAGCGGGCGAGTACGGCTAGTTATTTATAAAACAATCAGATTATACAAGTGTTGGTAGGAATGTAATGGACTCAGAAGGAAGTCTATTGCCTAAACAAACATTTTAAATCTCGACTCTTCTGAACAAGACGCTTTTTAAGTATTCAAATCGTCGTAAATAAAGCTGAAGTTAAAACATCTTGGGCCTGGGGAGACGCATACTCAATGTTGATCAATTTAATAGATCTGAAAAGGGCTTGGACTGGACACTTAGCAAGGCGAAGATATAATAGATCGAGTAAGATAGTGACGGAATTATTTCGAAGATTGGGTCGTAGAGGTGCCGGAATAGCCATGGCACCGTGAACCGATGACATAGTCTGGATGGCGGGACGGATGTAGATGAAAATGGCGGACGATCGAAACTTATTGCAGGAAAAACGGGAGATCTATGCCCAGCGGTGGGGCTAAAAACATATATATTTTAAGCAAACATTTTGTATTGTTCCAATCCAGTCAATTTGTTTTTTTGTGCGTATTGTGTGAACTAGCTCGACATTCGGGCAGGCTTGGAGCACTTTGGACATCACATGGTAATGCTGACCCCTGAGGACGCAAAGTCGGAGTCTCGATTGGATCACGGATGTGTCCTGTCAGTACATAATATGTAGTTGGTGATCGCAGTGCTATAATACTCAGTGAACGAGGTTATCCATTTTCTGGTCAATCTGTCCAACAACCACATGAAGATCCCTTAGCGTTGTTCTAAGCTGATCACTAAAACTACATATGATAACTAGGTGACATGTGGATGTTATGGCGGCAAATTTAAGCGTATTATATAATAACGTCACTAAAATAACGGACTTTTTTAAAAAAAAAAGTACGTTTTTTCAGGTTTTCCATAACGAAGAATTAAGCGAAGATTTCTATTTGCTTCTTTACATATACCTAGTCAGGTCATAAATTCTGTCACATGTTTAATGTAAAATAATTGAAGCAAGTTTATTCATTATGTAACCATTCATATACCAAAATGAACTTAACAAAAGATAGATTCTTATGACACTAAAGTTTATTCAAAATGACCTCCGTGATTTTGAATACAGGCCTTCAATCTGCGCGGCCAGTCGTCTATCGCAGCACGAACGAGGTCCATGTCAATATCGGCGGCTGCCTTAATTAACGATGTCTTGAGTGACTCCAAATTGGGATGAGGCTTTGAGCACGCCTTTTCCTCCAAGTGTTGCCATATCTTGTAATCTAACGGATTCAAATCTGGACTGGAGAAGGGCCAGTCTTCGTGCCGGATGAAGTCGATTTCACGCGCCGCCAACCAGTCTTGTGTGCTCTTCGCTCTATGAGCTGGCGCCGAATCTTGTTGGAATGCCCAGTGCCTGTTATTGAACATGGTATGAGAAACAGGTTCCACAAGGTTCGTCAGGACTGTATTTTGATACACAACCGCATTCGTTTTTACACCTTTCTCACAAAAATGTACCTCTGTTAAGTCCCAATAAGAAACTCCCAACCATACCATAAGCGAGGATGGAAAATGACCTCGTTGGACACGCGGAATACGGTTGCTCGCTTCTTCACTACTGTGTGCGTACACCTTATCATTTTGTTTGTTGTAGCTCTCTTCTACGGTAAAAGATTTTTCATCCGAAAAAAGAATTTCCCGATATTTTTTTCCCGCGTACCGCTTCAACAAAGCGCGGCATCTCTTCAGTCTCAGGTCCATTAGACGAGCATTTAAACGATGTCCTGTTTTTCTTCGATATGCCCGAAGCCCTAAGTCTTCATTTAACACCCTTTTCACCGTGATTCTGCTTAACCCCATCTGAAGGGCCAACAGTTTCTGCTTACGTTTGGGATTTCTTTGAATTCGCGCCTTCACAGCTTTTATCACTGCTGGAGTCCTAACAGCCCGAGGGTGACCACTTCTTGACCTGTCATCTACACTAGAGTCTTCATTGTATCGTTTGATGGTACGATAAACGAATCTTTTGGTTATATTCAAAATTTTCAGTATGTTAAAAATTTTAATTGGCGCGTAACCGCAACGTTGCAACGCAATAACTGCAACACGGTCTTCTTTAAGCGTCCACTCCATATTTAAAAATGAATAAATTCTAAGTATTCATTTTTATTTTCATGAACAATTCGAAATTCGAATTCAATAAACTTTTTTGTGGCCAGCATTCTAAAAGAAAAGTTTTTACTGTGTGACAATACTTATGACCTGACTAGTTATGTTGTAAATAAGTTGCATTTATGCAAGGTGTAAGTCAAATACTTCTAGTCAAACTTTACTACCCAAACAGAAATAAATGATTTGTATAAATTAAAAGATAAAGCCTCTGGTTTAATGGCCACACAACTTGGCAGTAAGGCACCTGTATTGTTATATTCACATTTGTGAGGCGTTGCACAACGACATAGACTATGTATTATATATAAACACATTCTGCACTACTGCGTACAGTTGGCTATTATTTGATTTGTTTTGTGCTGTTCTTTTTTATTCTGCTTATTTCCGTTCCCTAACTACATAGGGTTGGCAAAGCTTGCATTTTTTTGCGAGCCTCCTACGAATTTTCCTAAGGAGGCGCGTAGGATATGTAGGACTCGGTGGCCGAAGGTAGTAACGGGTAGTTATCATCATTCTCCTGCTCTTCTCCCATTCATTTGAAGTCGTCGTGACCTAAGAGATAAGACGTCCGTTGCATTCGTGTTGAGCTATGCACCTGTGTTCGAATCTCAGGCGGGTACCAATTTTTCTAATGAATTACGTACTCAACAAAATATGTTCACGATTGACTTCCACGGTGAAGGAATAACATCGTGTAATAAAAGTGAAACCCACAAAATTATAATTTGCGTAATTACTGGTGGTAGGACCTCTTGTGAGTCCGCACGGGTAGGTACCACCGCCCTGCCTATTTCTGCCGTGAAGCAGTAATGCGTTTCGGTTCGAAGGGTGGGGTAGCCGTTATAACTATAGTGAGACCTTAGAACTTATATCTCGAGGTGGGTGGCGCATTTACGTTGTAGATGTCCATGGGCTTCAGTAACCACTTAACATCAGGTGGGCTGTGAGATCGTCCACCCATCTGCGCAAAAAAAAAACCTGGGGTCGGCGCAACATGTTTTCTCCTTCCATACTCCTCTATCGTATACCATTTCTTCGCTCACTCCCCTCTTACACATATCGTCTTTCACGTAGGGCAGGGCCGTTATATATGTATAAAAAAACGCAGATGTTAACAAGTTCAAGTCAAAATCGAGTCGAGGCTGTGTTCTAGTTTGACCTACCATTTTACAATATTGAAATCAAATTTCTCCTTAACCACTGCTTTTCATACATACCTGTGTTCTCACCGTCCTGCGTGTGTCTGTGTCCGCGAAGCAGCAATGTAACCCAGTTTAAAGAATAGAACTGTCTTTTTACATTTTGAACTTCAATATCATGTCATTGTCGCAAGGTAGAGGATTCAAGTTATAGTGTTAAGGCGCTCTGATATCTACTTCAAAGTAGGTGAGATTCGATCTCGTCTCCCACTCCCCAGCAATAAAAGTAAGCAAGTAAGTAAGCAAGAGAAGCCAAGCCAGTGTCAAGGGCAATAAAAAAAAAAAAAAAAAAAAAAAAAAAAAAAAAAAAAAAAAAAAAAAAAAAAAAAAAAAAAAAAAAAAAAAAAAAAAAAAAAAAAAAAAAAAAAAAAAAAAAAAAAAAAAAAAAAAAAAAAAAAAAAAAAAAAAAAAAAAAAAAAAAAAAAAAAAAAAAAAAAAACTACAACACAAAAAACACTCAAAAGTCGTCGTGTCCTAAAGGATAAGGCGAACTGTGCATTCGTGTCAAGCGATGCACTAGTATTCGGATCTCAGGCGAGTACCAATTTTTACGTACTTAACTAATGTTCACGATTGACGTCCACGATGAAGGAATAACATCGTGTAATAAAAATCAAACCCGCAAAATTATAATTTACGTAATTACTAAGGACCTCTTGTGAGTCCGCACGGGTAGGTACCACTACCCTACATAATTCTGCCGTGAAGCAGTAATGCGTTTCGGTTTGAAGGGTGAGGCAGCCGTTGTAACTATACTGAGTCTGAACTATACTGTATACGGGCTCCGGTAACCCCTTCACACTAGGTGGGCTGTGAGATCGTCCACCCATCTATGCAATAAAATTAAAAAACTCATACCCTAACATGTATTTAAATAAAAAGACACTTGAAAATTAAAAATTAGTTTTCACCTTTTTAACAATATCCTCTTTTTTCTTTTAGAACGCCGAGTGTAAGGTGAAAAAAATATAAAAATCGTCGGCCATTCCCAGGACGTTATAAATGGCTTGTAATTAGGGCACACACTCGTAGTAAAAGGCAAGGGCACAACGAGAGGGAAGGTCATATTAATAGCTTATGACTTATTTAAATGCAGTTTCACTGATTCTAAAAGGGAAAACTTTCCTTGTACAATATTACCATGCTGTGGATCGATTCTGAGATATGTAATCAATTAACCTAAATGAAATTCTCATCTTAGAACCATTTCCTTCTCAAAGAGCTTTCACGGAGAAAAAATTTGCTTCATATAAGCTACAAGAAATATGGAAGACTACGTTACCATCATGAAGGTTGTGCTCATTTCTAAGTGAACAGGTATGATACCTTTTTTTTTCGTGCCGGGGCCGAACCTCTTACGAGGTCCCCTTGCCTAGGGGGCGCGCGGAGTATGGGGGACTTGACGATCTGCAAGGTGTTGGGAGCAGACCGCGGGCCCAAGGAATTTTAGGGCCCACCCACTAAACGACTCCCCTGCACTCTTATACCCGACGGCTGATCTCCGTCCCTGGTCAATACCCGGTCAGAATAGAGGGGCAACAGGTATGAAACCTACCATAACTACGAACAGCATTTTATGATGCCTGCGGGCTTTTGGAATGGACCAAAAATCAGGAGAGCAGTAAACTCATTTTCCCATCTCGAATCTAACAATATGATATCGGATTATTGAACCGCACTCATTGTGCCGTCGGGTCATTCCACTTTTTCCTAGGCTCTCCACAGCACAGCTATAACGGCGACTGGGAGCCTTTTTGCGAATATTATCCTTTTACCAGCGTGTATTATAAACGCGCAAAAACCAGCGTTAGAGCGCACCTCTTTAAATCACCATCATTCTTTACACGTTCGCAAAAACTCTCTAAAACAAACACTGGACGATGTATTTATTATCAAGTCTTTCTATTTCACAAATTACTTCTTTGCGTTATATTATTTTGTGTTTTTTTTTATCATTTTACAGTTATTATATAAAGTTGATTTGCATTCGAATTTTGTAGAAAAAGTCATCTTCAATGACCGAAACATAAATTAAATAGATACTTTTGAAATGGGGTGCTGGAGACGAATGCTGAAGATACCATGGACATCACGACAAATTAATCGTTTTTACAAGAGCTCCACATCAAAAAAATTACTTGCCTCTTTTTTATTTTTTTTATTTATTTCTTTATTAGGCTCACAATACACATTACAAGCTAAAAAGATACATAAAAAACACAAGTAAAGAGAATCAAAATCTGTCTTGCAACATAAGTTATGTGCGCACGACAAAACTAGACATAGTGCTGAATTTGTACAACAACGTTCCTTACAATTATACGACAAAACAACACGACAAAGAAAACTAATCTAACTTATAATGTAAGGAATATTTTTTTTTTCACAATATAAAAATAAAAAAATTAACAATTACACTACTAATCTATTACTAACGTGGAGGATATCCTTGATCATTTTTATAAGCGTAACTAACCTTTATGCCGAAAACATTCACTTTTGCAGAGAGAAGCGATTGATAGTGGGACAGATGCAGAGGAAACGCTCCAAAGCCCGAATTCCAGCACGATGATGTAAAAGTATTCTAGAAACAACAGGAGAAACTCTACATCGCTCTACTGAACTGACGCGGGACAGAGGTAAATGGAGACAAATCGTACATGGTCGCGATCCTCATTAGTGGGGGAACGTCAAAGTAGAATAAGACCACCTAACACTTGGTATAACCAGAAGGTGACCCATTTAGCTACACTAACAAGAGCTACTTTATGATTAGTTTATGATTGGAATATCCAGTGACATGAATCTGAGTCGGTCCCACAAGCCAGTAATCGTATTTCGACCAGTAATCAGTGAAAGATTATTTTAATAATATATTAGTGAAAACTAAGAATCTGTAATCGCAATTCGTAGAACTAACGCGCTAAACAAGTCCCATAGCCACCCACAGATATTCGATGCTATTGACAGTCTTCATAAAACGAAATTCGCTTTAAAAATTATATTTACGCATGTTGGGAATCGATATTTCATTCTAAGTAATAATTCGTTGACAGAACGTGCTAATAACAAGATAGTGTCAAAGATTAGCCGCAAAAATCTAGATGAGAACTAAATCCTACATGATCGCACTAAAACAAGTCGCATTACATACAGGATTTATTCATACGAGCACTGCAGGCCCGGTAATAAGTAAAAACCAACAAAGAACCAGGAGAAATATGAGTAGAGTGTGCAGTTAAAACAATAAATGTCCCGGGAACAAAAACTGGACGCCACGGTACGCCGGCCACGGCAACTGAGCTGTAGGGATGTACAGAAACTATAATACTGTTTAATTACATAATATTTTAAATGACTTAAACAATAAAAACTATAATTACGTGCAGGTTAAATATTCGGTGAACTACAAAACGTTCAAATCAGAGCTTGCATTCGTAAAATGTTTTACTGCTGATGATAAGAGGAGATTACAAAAATTATCAAAATTATGATTAATTAATTTATCATCTTAATGAACCATTTCATCAACGCCTACCCAAACCCTGCCAGAGCGACTCTCCAACCGTTCAAAAAAGAATGCATGACAGCTTCGCAAAAGAAATAAGCCGAATTGTGGTATATGTCTAGAACACGTTATTACGACCAGAAAATACCTAAGCTCCTGTAAATTTGTAAATATTTTGAAGCTTTTGTTCGGCGTTTTGTGCCTTATCAGTATGTTGTGTAATCTGTAATATTTTTTTAAACCTCTAATATAGTTTGTGAACCAAGTAATTCAATAAGTCTAGACGTAACGACTGTTGAATCAAATATTTCTTCAGTGTCTCCGTGACATAACTTTAAAGTTTGCCATTAACAATGCCACGTACGCTCTGATCTCCGAAACGTGACCTCGAAAATAAAACATTGAAGAAATATTATTCCGCAAGATTTAACTGTGATTGTACTAAATTATGAAATCATATCACTCAATATCGTGTAGCTTTTGGATATTTAAAACACAAACAACAAATATGAAATACTGCATTGTCGTATTATGAACTCGCACAATCCAAACCACTTCTGCATTCCAGTTTGAAGAGTAGGAAAACAATTATATACCATCAAGAATTTGATCAACGGCCGTCTGGTGTAGTGGTATGTGACATGGTCACTACACAAGGGGGTCGCGGGTTCGAATCCCGCCAAGGGAAGATATTTGTACGATAAATATAAATGTCTTTTCCAGGGTTATGGATGTATATTAAATATGTGTATGTGTATAATAAAAATCTTATATTTATTTCCGTTATCTGATACCTGTAACACAAGCTCTTTACGAACTTATCACGGGACCAGTTAACGTGGCGTGACTGTTAGTAAATATTTATAAGAAATTTATTTATTTATAAGAAATTATAAGATCTCTTTCATATAGGCTTACAATACGCCATACCTCCAATATTTGATGAAATTCATATTTTTTCCGAGCTTGATTTTTACTACGCAATGAATACTATTCCCACGTAGAAGTCATCTGTGAAGTACAGAAATAAGAAGTACACCGAGCGCTTGCTGCCTTAAGCCACGACGAATTTACAGACTTTTAGCCATTCATTTTGATGTGTATTTAAGATACTTTTCTCACCTTGGCGCATTGATTAAAAATATTCTTCACGAAAATCATTTCCAATTGAGTATTCTTACACATTAAACATTTGCAAAATGAATTTTCAAAGACATTTCATATCTATTATAGTCCACGGAATCTACGAAGTCTACAAAAAAGATTCGTTTAGATTTATAGATAGTATAGCAACAGCGCCCGGCAGCCCTAAAGAAATGCGCTACTGACTTTTTGCGTCAATATAACGCGATACAGTCGCCAGACTGTGAAGAAAATAAAAACAAAACTCCTTCAGTATTATTTTAGCATACAATTATCACGGTTCGTGGCTCACAGTTTTCAATCCGATTGTCAGAGATGCCGGTTTTAGACTGAGCTTAAAGTTTTTTTAGAAGGAAATAATTTATTTAAAATTTTCATAGCGAACTTATATATTATAGCTTAGACGTATACACGATCTCACGTCAAACCTAATGTTATATGGATACCGAAATTCATAGACATTACAACGTAATTGCCGCTACTCATCTTCACACAAGAGAGGTCCGGAGTAGAGTATGAACTGGATGACCAAACTATCTGGAGCCACTGCGTTCATTCACAATGCGTTTTCAGAGATATTTTTTGCCATGTACCATCTGGCTTGGAATGAGCTCCCCTCCACGGTGTTTCCCGAGCACTATAATATGTCCTTCTTCAAACGAGGCTTGTGTAGAGTATTAAGCGGTAGGCAGCGGCTTAGCTCTGCCCCTAGCATTGCTGAAGTCCAGAGGCGAGAGTAATAACTCGCCATCAGGTGGGCCGTATGCTCGTCTGCCTACAAGGGCAATAAAAAAGAAAAAAAACATAAGAGATCGAAATCTTAAGTGTATTCTATCTACCTAGCAGCAGAAATAGGCGGAACGGTGGTACCCATCCGTCTCGCCTGGCAATAACCTCTAGCACCAGTAATTGATTGTCGATTGCGCTATACTAGGACGATACTGCGAAAACTGATCATTATCTGAACTCCACGGTCACGTGTTATGACGCCCATGGAATTAGATGGGGTGAGGCCAATCTAGGCCGACCCACACACAACCAAAAACCAAACACCCTTTATGAAATGAAATCAAGGTTGTTTATACAAATAGGATTAACGTTAGCTCGCAGTGTAGACTTGAAATCGTCGTGGCAAAGAACGAGAGGCCTAGTGCACTTGTATTGAGCTAATCGTACCGGTGTTCGAATCCCGCAGGAAGGTACCAATTTCTCTAATGAAATACGTATTTAAACAAACTAGAGGTCCCGCAGTAGTCGAAATTCGACTATAATTAATTGGAATTGTAAGTTTGTACACTATTATGATTGTATTTTATACTTCTATAGTCACAAATAAAATATTAACAAAGACAAACAATATTTAATCTCAATTTGACAACAGACGTCAAGAACAAAAGTTTGACAATAAATAGTATGCATGCATGTGTGCGTCACATACATGGTATGTAGTGTGTGTAATGTTTTCTTTATTGATTTAAAGTATCTTTTAAGCATTATTTAAAAAAAAAATTAGCATTGTGCACTTCTTCTCTATATTCTCTATAAGTGTGAAAAATTTCATAGTCCTCCGTCCGCGCAATTTTCGTAAAAAGGGATACAAAATTTTTGCTTCACGTATTAATATATAGATATGCATGAACGACTTTCACAATGAAGGAATAGCATTGTGAAAGTCGAAAAATCGAACCGGGAAAAGTTTTAATTAGCGTAATTACAGGTGGTATGGCGTTATGTGAGTACGCACGGGTGCAGTGGTAATGCCTTTCGGTTTGACGGGTGGAGCAGCCGCTGTACTGTAAAATTAAGATTTAGAACTCATGTCTCAAGGTGGGTGGCGGCATTTAGGCTGTTGATGTGTATGGTCTCCGGTAGCCACTTAACACCATGTGGGCGGTGAGCTCGCCCACCCATCAATAAAGAGAAAAGACCCACTGCATTCGTGTCACTTTTGACCAAGCTCATATCGCTTGGTGATGCATCATGTTCGTATTTCAGTAATTGATTTCCACCACAGTTTCTAACATAATTCTCGCAACTCATCAGATGGATGTATCAACAGCAGCAGCTTTCAGCAAACTTCGCATTCGCACACAAAAATCGTAATAAAAAGCCACTCGCTTCCTTCAGTACAATATATGTAGATGATACATGTTTACCGCGCACAACACGCTCATTACAAATAATGCTCTTCATTTCAGAAATGAGAGATGTAGGTACAACCTTCGTCTGAAATGAACCTACTTCCTTATTAATTGAAGTCGTTTTAAAATAATTATGATTGAATTGAGTTACGACGCCCACACCTGGCGGATGCGTATGAATTCACGTAATGTGTGGAATATATTGCTCGTTACCGAAACCAAATTTACATGGATTTTTAATTACTGTAAAATGAAGCTATCAAATTTATAAGGAACGTCAAAGTTCTTCCACCGCGCGGAGTGTTTACCCGGTCGATCGGTTTTCCGAATGACGTTTTTCGATATTTCTATATTTTCTGATAACTATAGATTCTGTAAACACTTTACGAATATTATGATAAATTTGTTCACCTATCCCGAGTTCTATTAGTTTATTATCAAAATTTACTATCCCAAATTTTATAAAAAATATCTATAATTAATACGTGAAGCAAAAACTTTGTACCGCTTTCTACGAAAATGACGCGGACGGATGAGTATTATATATTTTTTCAAATGTGTATAAGCAATACATTAAATCGATAAAACAAATTACACACACTACGGTGTATTTGACACACGCGCATGCATAATATTTGTTTATTGTCAAACTTTTCTTATTGTTTATAATCTGTGGTCAAATTGAGAATAGATTAAATATTGTTTGTCTTTATTAATATTTGTCTAAAGTGGAGTCTTAGCGAAATCTGTGTTATATAGAAGTATAAGTCTTTAACAATAGAATCATAACAATGTAATAACTTATAATTTCAATTAATTATAGGCGAATTTCGACTACCGTGGGACCTAGTTTAATTAGATTAATATAAAAATGCTCGCATTATCGATCATACGTTACTAGTACTGTCACAAAATACTTAAATTGGAACGCTAACTACAACCACACCGAGTTCTACCAAAATCAGACGTAGCATTTTGGGACGCATGGAGGACGAACTTTAAAACATGATTTTAATTTATATATAACTAGCTGACCCGGCAGACTTCGTAGTGCCTCAATCAATAAATAAAAGACCTAAACTTTTGTACAAAATAAACTTAAAACTAATAAAAGGAATCCGTCCGACGGGAGACACATCAAAGGAAAAACAAAATTGTTATTTTTATTTAATTCCGAGTATTTTCATATTGTTTACCTTTCAAACCTTCTCTGGACTTCCACAAATAATTCAAGACCAAAATTAGCCAAATCGGTACAGCCGTTCTCGAGTTTTAGCGAGACTAACGAACAGCAATTCATTTTTATATATGAGTCGTCTATTATCAAAGGTGGCAATCTGTGCATTCGGACAAAAAAATGTTATTGATATGTCAATACAGATTGATTTGAATATAATCGTCTCCTTCAAAGAATACGGTTCAAAACCTGCATTAAATAAAGGTTAATACTTAACCTATTATTTATCTAAGATGTCGTTCAGAAGAGTTTTGTGACTGCCAATGGAATACAAAGTCAATAATTCGTTTTTCTGATTTACCAATAATTGTCCAAAAGTCACATTGCCGGCTTTGATAATAGTCGACTCATATATAGGTATAGAAGATACATAGATAGATAAACTTACATCGTTGACTTGTGATTTCGAAATGAACCTTTTGAGACACTTTAGTTATTTGTACATTAACTAGACGCAAGTACGCGCCTTGACATTTTTCTGTCTATTTATCCTTTTGACTGAGATATTCCACGAAACGGCTTTTAACGAGAAATTCTGGAAAATTATAGTCTTCTCGACGTAGTAGACTTATTGTATATGAAAAATAATTTAAAATACTTAGTAAAATAGTAGTATTTATTATTCATTATATAAAAATTGTATTACATATATATACAATAATAATAATACTTTAATTAATTTAGATCTTACGAGGTTATGGAGATTGTTCACAGCTGAAACGTCATAATTTGAACAGAAGGATTTTTTTGTCTCCGAAAATAATAAGCCAACTGCTCACTACACGATGAATGGTCATTATCACTCATGAACATTAGAGGGACATAACCAAGCTGCTACTTTGTTTATTTTATTTTTTATTGCATAGTTGAGTGGACGAGCTCACAGGCCACCTGGTGTTAAGTGGTTAAAGGAGCTCATAGACATCTACAACGTAAATGCCGCCACCCACCTTGAGATATGAGTTCTAAGGTCTCAGTATAGTTACAGCTGAGGATTTTTTTAAATCTAATTTTAAGAAGAAAATTTTCTTTGCGCTCTGTAGAGACACCGAAGATCGTGGGTGCGTGGCCAAAAAACAATATCTAGAAACCTATTGTAGATAAAAACATTATTTTACAGTACTAGCCCTATTCCACTGCCAGATGGTATGTTTACATTTCCTTACTCTATATACATTCTGATATTTAATTTTAAAACTCGGTCCCTAATATATGGGCAATCTAAAGCGTATTCACAATCATTCTAACCTCAAAAATACACATAAAAAGGAACTAAAATAGCGAACAACAATCAGACGCGCCCGCCGGGGGGCCATCAATGAGCAGAGGGTACATTTTTGTCGGATCAGCGCTCGCGCCCCGCCAAATGTACTGGAAAGATAAAACCGACGACACACGACCGGAACGCACTATGTTATTACCGGTTGTGACGTACGCTGCTATAGATTACAGCTTTCTTCTGGGCCGGCTCGTAAGTTTCGTGCCAAACTAAATTTATTATAAATGAAACTTTAAATAAAACTTGAAGATTCTTAGAATATTATTTTTTATTGCTTAGATGGGCGGACGAGCTCACAGCCCACCTGGTGTTAAGTGCTTACTGGAGCCCATAGACATCTACGACGTAAATGCGCCACCCACCTTGAGATATGTGTTCTAAGGTCTCAGTATAGTTACAACGGCTACCCCACCCTTCAAACCGAAACGCATTAGTGCTACACGGCAGAAATAGGCAGGGTGGTGGTACCTACCCGCGCGGACTCACAAAAGGTCCTACCACCAGTAATTACCCAAAATAAAATTGGCGGGTTTGATTTTTATTACACGATGTTATTTCTTCACCGTGAAAGTCAATCGTGAACATTTGTTGAGTCCGTATTTTATTAGAAATATGGTACCCGCCTGAGATTCGAACACCGGTGCATCGCTTAACACGAATGCACCGGGCGTCTTATCCTTTAGACCACGACGACTTCAATAAGTAGCAAATCTTCGTGTGAGCTTGTACTGGTCGGTACAATCGCCCTATTTCCTATTTCGTTTATAAAGAAATTGAAGATAGCTGTGCGCCTGGGGCTATACAGCTACCACAGACTTACAAGGAAGCTACAGCATCATGTAATAATTAAAAGCTAAATTTAGAAAAAGTAATTGGATCGAGAGCACCCTCTTGACCGACTTCGCCCTCATGTTTCAAGATGGGCAGTATTCGTGTTACGGTTTCTAAAAACTCCGGTAACAAAAAGACCATGATGATCGTGTACCTGTCCTTATGTGCCGTAATGAAAGGGCTTTAATCTCATTAGAATAACAGAGTCCTTACCTATCAAAGCGGAATGAACGACTTCTTTTATCTGAATAAAGACACAACGGTACAGTTGTAGCAAGCAATGTGCTACGATGTGCCTCAATTTATTGTGTACTTTTTGAAGTAATAACTTGTTTAGTACCGCTGTAATTGGAAACCCGAAAAGCAACGTTAAAAATAAACAAATATATTATACTAGCGGTTTGCTCCGACTCCGCTCGGGTCTTTAACAAAAATTTCAACGATATTTGACGTTGTTTTTTTTTATTTATAAAAGAGCACTTATTGCGGCATAACTATAATAGTTATACATATGCTGTCACGATACATTTTGTAAATAATAATATTTTCTACAAAGTCGTAGTACATTATTTTATTCTATCATCAATAGTTTTCGCAAGGCACGCGATGTAAAGAATATTTTAGATAATTTTTTACACTTTGGGTTACATTATTGGAGGTTTAGTAAAGATCTCTATTTTTTTCAAAAAAGATTATACCTAGGCTAGGTAACCTAGCCTATGTCACTCGGGAATAGTGTAGCTTCCAAACAGTAAAATAATTTTTCAAATCGGTTCAGTAGTTTCGGAGCCGGATACAAACAAACAAACAAATCTTTCCTCTTTATAATATTAGTATAGATATAGATAACACATCCATAAGACTAAGTCTAGCATAGAATTTGATATAATATGTTCTTCTGATGGTTTTACATCTACCGCGTGCGTAGCACGCATGATCCTTTCCTTAACATATTTTTATTACAAAAAACATTTCACATTCAACAGGCCGTCTAGGAATCTTTTGACCGTCATCCGGGAGCCGAATACCAAGTATATTAGCCACATATTAGCAAAGGTACTCATCGCGTCTCAAGTGCTTATTTTTAGTGACTGAATTGTGAAGAGATTTAACATTTCAACGAGAAAAACTCAACTAAATCGAACCGTTTGTAATATTTTAAAGTAAAACTTTTATTTATTACATCGTCTCAAACTTTTTCGTCTATGTGTTGCATGTCGCGTGACGGTCGGCCGCGCAGTAGGGATAAAGTGAAAGGCGCTCGTCAGAGCAGCCAAGGCCAATATGGCGACGCCTATATTTCGTAGCAGCTGACCGTGTAGTGTATAGACTATTACTCATTTGTGCCAGTGCTCCACGCTATTTTGTTTGTTTTTGTCAGTGTTTAATGTAAATGTTATTTGTGAGAGTTAAATGTCTATGTGAAAAAAGTTTCACTTTTACCGTGGTTTCATAAAACCACACAATCCTGTTAATAATACGAGCGAAAAATCTTTTAAATCAGTGTTGACATTTCGTGTCTCTTCCACTCCGGCATAAGACGTATTGTTGCCGCGTTTCGGACATCCACTGACTGCGACCAGACATCGAACGAGCTACACGCTCCGATAAAGCCAAGGAGACGATTGACATATTCAGTTTCGATTCGGGTGGTCGGCACGCATCGGATCCTTAAAAAGTAATACGTCATTTTATTTTCCGCTCGAGCAAACTCGTGTTTTTTCTTGAATCAATCGCGACATTCTGCCGTAACGACCGTCCGTTCGGACCGGCCGTCGTCCGCAGCCGAGCTCGGTTAGTTCAACGCACCTTTTTTTTTTTTTTCGGACCGTTGGCCGAACCTCCTACGAGGTCCCCGCGCCTAGGGGGCGCGCGGGGTATGTGAGACTCAACGATCTGCAGCAGGTGTTGAGAGCAGATCGCGGGCCCAAGGATTTTAGGGCCCACCCACTAAACGACTCCCCTGCACTCTTACACCCGACGTCCGATCTCCGTCCGGGGTCAGAACCCGTTCAGAGTAGGGGGGTTCCCGCGGTCAACACTACAACCAGACACGCGGCGCCACCCCGAGGACGCCCGACCGACGGGTCGTCGAGGCGA
>NW_021011720.1:81047-108065 GCF_003987935.1 Bombyx mandarina | reverse complement strand
CATCTCCCAATTAAATTAATCTTAAGCAATGAATGAAATGTATTCAAATCTTAGCTGTATATTTTTTTTATTTTTGATGTTAATGCACTGTCGATTGCACCTATAATTGAGGTGACATCTGCCATGAACTTTTGTCAATTTGTCAATGTTTTGTATTGATGATCACTTTGTTGGTGCAACTTAATAAATAAATAAATAATTAAATAAATTATTAGTAGTGTTCCTATTATTCCTGATGGATATCAGAGTACCTCACAGCGCGGACGACGCAACCTTGAGACATGAGGTCGTCTCTGTGCAATCGTCTCTCGTTGAAGCATTTACCCGCCTGCAACCCTAACACAAATACTTACCTATTTTCTACGTAAAGTTAATCTAATAACGGCCAATTTAGATTTTCGATAAAGACAAAATCTAGATCACATTATTGAAAAATCGTAGCCATGATTAGTGAGCTGTTTATGTATATTTATATTTCTGGTAAATCAGTTAAATGTTATTTTATCAGAATTTTTTTTTTTTTTTTTTATTGCTTAGATAGCTAGACGAGCTCACAGCCCACCTGGTGTTAAGTGGTTACTGGAGCCAATAGACATCTACAACGTAAGTGCGCCACACACCTTGAGATATAAGTTCGAAGGTCTCAAGTATAGTTACAACGGCTGCCCCACCCTTCAAACCGAAACGCATTACTGCTTCACGGCAGAAATAAGCGGTGTGGTGGTACCTACCCGCGCGGACTCTCAAGATGTCCTATTACCAGTAATTATTGGGTCTCAATCGCTTATTTCGTTTGACGTGCCAGGAAATAATGATACGTAATGGTGTTTTCCTGGGCTGGCCACGTAGAACGACTCGGGGATGGGAGATGGACATCAAAAGTAACTGCATGGGACGGTCCACAGGGCAAGCGGCGCGTTGGGAGGATGATATTAGAAAGGTTGCTGGACCACACTGGATTTATGTCGCCAGAGACAAAGCAGAGTGGAAATCTTTGGAGGAGGCCTTTACCTGAGAGGGGTCCATATATATTTTATATAAACTAAATATACAAAAAAAAAAAAAATGTAATTGCATGGAATAAAGGGCTTTTTTATTTTTATTTAATTTTTTATTTTATAATGGTGTTTTCAACTGTGTGCTTAGTGTGAGAGTTTTTTAACATTCTCGTTAGCGTAAAGCCTTCGTCAAACAGAACGCGTAATTAGCGCGCGTCAGAGCGCTAAACTGACGCCGCGCTATGACGCCGAGATGTGTTGTACTAATATAGTAACATACCGTCAAACAGAGCCCCAGCGCTATAAGTACGCAGCGCTCTGTCGCGGCGTTAGGACGCTTTGACGTCAGGCGTTGAAATTTTTTACAAATTTTATTTTAGCGTCCGAGTGAATGTGTATTAAAATAATAGATAATGCCCGAAAAAATTATATAAATAGAAAATACCCATGCTTATACAATGCCACATCTGAATCACTCGATTTCTTAATACTTTTAAATTTTCCCACTGCTATCGAAAGGCACTATGATTTGGCGAATGCGTTGCGTCAAGGAGCGTTAGACTCATCTAGTCAATTTGTGTGACATGAAAAGAGCGCGACGTTAAGTACGCGGCGCTAAGTACGCGTTCTGTTTGACGAAGGCTTAAAAGTTAACTGAGATTTGTATGGAGTCGGAGCGTTACCTACGTTTGCCGCTAGGGGCGCTGTTCCAACTGCATACAAATTTGAGTTAACTTTTACGCTATCGAGAAAGTTAACAAACTCACACTAAGCACACCGATGTCCCTTTTATTCGCGTTTGAGAGCGAGATAGGTTCAAAGAAAATACGGAGATAAAGATCGCGGTGTCTTTTCAACGTTGACCAATTTCTATAATCTACGTCTTATCTATGTATATATATGTGTTATAATCTATTTATTGTACTTACTGAAGTATGCTTGGATTAAACTCTTTGTGGTGGACGTTATCAAAGAAAATAAAGTTTCGTTATAAAAATAAATGTATTGGAAATAAAAATACATTTTGGTATCATTTAAAAAATAACAGATTAACAAATGCATCATCTATATATTAATACGTGAAGCAAAAACTTTGTATCCCTTTTTACGAAAATTGCGCGGACGGAGGAGTATGAAATTTTCCACACTTATAGAGAATATAGAGAAGAAGTGCACAATGCTAATATTTTTTTTAAATAATGCATAAGAGATACATTAAATCAATAAAGAAAACATTACACACACTACCT
This sequence comes from Bombyx mandarina, assembly GCF_003987935.1. The sequence continues at coordinate 105,817 of NW_021011720.1, read as the reverse complement.
ACCATGTATTTGACGCACACACGCATGCATACTATTTATTGTCAAACTTTTGTTCTTGACGTCTGTTGTCAAATTGAGATTAAATATTGTTTGTCTTTGTTAATATTTTTTATAGTGTAGTTTTGGCGAAATTTGTGATTATAGAAGTATAAAATTCAATCATAATAGTGTACAAACTTACAATTCCAATTAATTATAGTCGAATTTCGACTACTGCGGGACCTCTAGTTTTAACAAATGTCTGCTAACTGAACGAAAAGCTAATGACTTATTAAATACTGGTGGTAGGACCTCTTGGGAGTCCGCACAGGTAGGTACCACCACCTCGCCTATTTTCGCCGTGAAGCAGTAATGTGTTTCGGTTCGAAGGGTGAGGTAACCATTGTAACTATACTGAGACCTTAGAACATATCTCGAGGTGGGTGGCGCATTTACGTTGTAGATGTCTATGGGCTCCAGTAACCACTTAACACCAGGTGGGCTGTGAGCTCGTCCACCCATATAAGCAAGAAAAAAAAAAATTTAAACAGAATTACTTTAAGTAGCTTCCCACTTTTCGAGGAAACCTAAATTTTGTCCCACAATTCCTAAAAGTGAAGATGGGTAACTTTTGAACCAACCTAAGCTGATAGTAGGGCAACTTGTGAGTCCGCACGGGTAGGTACCACTGGCCTGCCTATTTCAGCCTTTTTTATTTCCTACCTAAATTGATAGCCTTGAGAGGCTATTTCAGCGTAACCTTAACTAGTAGGTGAGCTCACGGGGCTCAAACCTGACGACGTTGCTAACACGAACCCTAGCAAGAGCGGTGCTTCACAGAATCTACCACCGGATCGGAAACGCGACCCACTGAGAAGATCCGGCGAGAAACTCAGTGGGCTGTGTCTGAGAGTTAATTTACTCGTCGAGCCCTTCCTTTGTACCGTGAAACAGTAATACGTTTCGGTTTGAAAGGCGAGGCAGACGTTGTACTGTAAAACTGTTACTCCCATTTGACTCCATACAGAAACGGGCTGTTCGCATGGTCGATAGTCCTGCTCTCGCGGATCGCTTGGAACCTCTGGGTCTACGGAGGGACTTCGGTTCTTTCTGTGTTTTATACCGCATGGTCCATGGGGAATGCTCTGAGGAATTATTCGAGATGATCCCCTCATCTCCTTTTTATCATCGCACCTCCCGCCATCGGAGCAGGGTTCATCCATATTATCTGGAACCGCTGCGTTCATCGACAGTGCGTTTCCAAAGATCTTTTTTGCCACGTACCATCCGGCTTTGGAATGAACTCCCCTCCGCGGTGTTTTCCGACCGCTATGACATGTCCTTCTTCAAACGAGGCTTGCGGAGAGTACTTAATGGTAGGCAGCGGCTTGGCTCTGCCCCTGGCATTGCTGACGTCCATGAGCGACAGTGACCACTTACCATCAGGTGGGTCGTATGCTCGTCTGCCTAAAAAGGCAATAAAAAATAAAAATAAAAACTTAGAATTCATATTTCAAAGCGATTGGCGGCATACGCGTAATTACTTCTCGGACAGCGAGCTCTTTCGTTAATTTAGTTCTAAAAAAAGAATATAATTCGTGTTAGTAACACAGTATAGATTTTGAACGAGAACGGAAAACAAAATACAAACGAGCCTCCGATAATTAATTAAAATCTAGATTAATTTTTCGCGATATCGAATCAAAAGATTTCGATCTAAAGATTTAGATTAGGTGATATCGATTGCGATCTAATATGACTTCCAGGCTACAGCAGGGGCCGGCTGGTCCTGTAAATTTCCATAGGAAAACAGCGGCCCTCGTTCGAAGTCGTCGTGGCTTAAAGGATACGGAAAAGACGTCCGGTGCATTCGTGTTGAAGCGATGCACCGGTGTTCGAATCCCGCAGGCGGGTACTAATTTTTCTAATGAAATACGTACTTAACAAATGTTCACGATTGACTTCCACGGTGAAGGAATAACATCGTGTAATAAAAATGAAACACGAAAAAAATATAATTTGCGTAATTGCTGGTGGCAGGACCTCTTGTGAGTCCGCACGGGCCCTGCCTATTTCTGCCTTGAAGCAGTAATGAGTTTCGGCTTGAAGGGTGGGGCAGCCGTCGTAACTATACTGAGATCTTAGAACTCATATCTCAAGACAGGTGGCGGAATTTACGTTGTAGATGCCTATGGACTCCGGTAACCACTTAACACCAGATGGGCTGTGAGCTCGTCCACCCATCTAAGCAATAAAAAACAACAAAAAATCTTAGGCTAATTGGTTGTATCGGAAACTAATTAGTATAAGCCTAGTACCTAAGCCTTTGGCGAGACGTATTTTAGACCACTTTTAATGTCGCATTTTTTATTATCAATTTTATTGAATCTAATACTCCGAATGCTTCCACGTTCTTTGTGGTCACGGAGGACTGTTCGCTCACTGCTTTCCCATAGACACAGCCCACTGAGTTTCTCGCCGGATCTTCTCAGTGGGTCGCGTTTCCGATCCGGTGGTAGATTCTGCGGAGCACTGCTCTTGCTAGGGCCAATGTTAGCAACACACCCGGCTTGAGCCCCGTCAGCTCACCTACACGTTAGGGTGAAGTTGAAATAGCATCTCCACTCTATCAGCATAGGTAGGAAAAAAAAGCTCGCCTCGAAATCTGCACAGCTGTCAGCAGCTTTCAGGCAATTTAAGCTTTTTATGAGTAAAACGAATCCTACAAGTTTATAGTATAATATTTTTTATTGATTTATTTATTTTATATTTATTTATGGTCATAGGTTAACAAAGATGTGGTGCTTATTATTAATAAGTGTATCACTATGTCCTGCTGGTAAAGCGTACAAATATTAGGTTCAAGTAAAATCTACATAAAAAACATTAATCTTAAATTATAATTATTCAACTCTATTCTACTTTATCATCTAAATTATCTAACTTTATATGATAAAGTAGAATAATAATAAAATAGTATAATTATCTGTATATTCCGCAAAATTTCATGTGTAGCATTACCAGCATTTCTTGGTTCAGTCCACAGTACTTACGAACATTCTAAAATTTTGTCTTCGCCTTTATTGGATCCAAAAATCACTTATATGACTGAAGCAAGAAATGAGTGGTTACTAGCCTGCCCTAATACCGATCTGCCCACGGTCCCGACTTCTCAGCGATTGTGGGATGAGCCGCTCTGTGAATTAATACGTAAAAGTCTGCTTGACTCATGTAGAGATTCAACAGAGCGTGCTCGCCTCCTCGCAGTTGCAGAATGGGAATCGGGGCTATGGTTGCAGGCCCATCCATCACTTCACACCGGCACTCTATTGTCCGACAATAGCTTTCGTTTAGCAACCTGTCTTCGCCTGTGTTCAGCATCGCTGCCAGTGTGGCAACATTGTCGACCGCTTTGGTTACCACGGGCTCTCGTGCGTGAAAAACGCTGGCAGAATATCCCGCCTTGCCAGCATAAATGACATCACCCGTCGGGCCCTTGTCAGCGCCGGCGTACCAGCCATTCTAGAACCGAATGGTTTGCTGCGATGCGATGGTAAGAGACCAGACGTATGTCGATTATTCCCTGGAAGATGGGTCGGTCGCTCATTTGGGATGCGACTTGTGTAGATACCATGACACCGACACATCTTCCTGGGACTAATTCTAACGCTGCCAGCGCTGCTTTAACGGCTGAAGGCCTCAAACGGCGGAAATATGAAAATCTCTCTAAAGATTTAATTTTTGTTCCGTTTGGGGAAGAAACTTTGGACCCCTGGGGCCCATCTGCTAAATGCTTTTTTAAGGACCGTAAAAAAAAAACTATTTGAGGCCTCGGGAGACCAGAAGGCCGGTACGTATTTTGCACAACGAATTAGCATTGCTATCCAGCTTAGATATAATTAGATTATTATTACACAATATTAAAAAAAAAAAATCTAATGTTATCGTCTAAATATTCTGACATAGTTATAGTAAGCTTTCTCTCTCTCTCTTCGATCGGTCCCTCACTGCTGAGGATCGTGACTCCGTCCGATTTCGTCAACCAACTGTCTCCATCGATCCCGCCCTGCAGCCCGGTGGAGTGCGTCGCTGATAGGTATCCCCAGTTCCTCCGCTATTTGGTCCGACCATCGTTTGGGACCTCTACCCCTAGGCCTTTTTCCCTCTATTTTACCGGTCACCACAAGGCGTTCCAAATTGCTGGTATCCCTACGTGCAACATGACCAAAATACCGCAATATTCTTTGTAGGCAGATTGTGGATAGACGTTGAATCTTATCTAATAAAAATACTTGCAATTTTTTCTTAAAATCTTGTAAATCTACTGTCTTCAAAATCGTTATAGGTTACTTAATAAATATTCTTGTTGACAAACTATGACGTCAAAAAGGGCAGTTCTATTTTGTTTGTTTGTAATATCTCTGTAATATACGTGTAATCTGTAGAATAAATCTCAGCTTAGAAGGAAGCGATTACGCATATATTATAAATTTTAATCGATTTGTTTAAGGAAGCGGTTTGAAATAAAACCTTTTTGTTTCTTTGTCGTGTCACTCTTGTCAGAGCGATTGTGTGTTCGTCATTCAGATTGCTGTGGGCAGATGCTCTGTGGCTCACTAGCAATCGATGTTTCTCCCGGTTTTTTGTGAGGCTGGTCCACTCATGCAAGCAGCCGCCAACTGCCGATTAGGTAGGACCTCTTGTGAGTCCGCACGGGAAGGTACCCCACTCTCACGGATCGCTTGGAACCTCTGGGTCTATGGAGGGACTTCGGGTCTCTCTGCGTTTTATACCGAATGGTCCATGGGGAATGCTCTAAGAAATTATTCGAGATGATCCCCTCATCACCTTTTTATCATCGCACCTCCCGCCATCGGAGCAGAGTTCAACCATATTATCTGGAACCGCTGCGTTCATCGACAGTGCGTTTCCAGAGATCTTTTTTGCCACGTACCATCCGGCTTTGGAATGAGCTCCCCTGGTGTTTTCCGAGCGCTACGACATATCCTTCTTCAAACGAGGCTTGTGGAGAGTATTAAGCGGTAGGCAGCGGCTTGGCTCTGCCCCTGGCATTGCTGAAGTCCATTGTTGACGGTAACCACTCACCATCAGGTGGGCCGTATGCTCGTCTGCCTACAGGGCAATAAATAAAATCCACTGCTTTTTTACGATTTTGTATTACTAACACTTCATATGGAATTTAATTCTGAAATAAAATTTATCATTATTTATTATTATTATAATTTAAGTATACTATATATATTAAAATTTTATTATTAAAATCTTTTTTAAAAAGATCGTCTCTCAATTCCGTACAAACAGAAGGCAAAAAAAAATGAATATAGAGATTACTAATGTGATAAAACAATGGCATGTTCAAGAGATTACAAGCAAGCTACCGTTGAGGTCATTTAGATATTAAACGTCCGCACAAAATCTGAAATGGTGATGGCGAAAAATTATAATAGTTTTTTTTTTTGTTTATTAATTATCTTATCTTGAAAAAATACCCATTATCGATATTGAAGCGATTTGTGGTTCGCGTTCGTGACTTGCCGATGTGAGTTCCTTACGTTTTGTCAATGTCACGACTTTGCATATACACTCTTCAATTGTAAACCAGTTTGGAAGTCGTTGGTGGTGATTGTAGATTATAGGGTCACCAGTACCGGGCGGCACAATAATGAGTCCATAATAGGGTAGACAACTTCTGCGCCATGAGAAGGCGGCACGACATGAGAACCCTCTCATCGTAGCCGCTGGAAACTACATACCCGACCCAGTAGACCGAATGGTAAACCGTCGACGTCGCCCAAAGCACGTCATTACGGATCCTCCCGATCCATTAACGGTGCTTTTAGGTACCTCAAGCACCGGTCATCGTTCTCGTCGAACCCGTCGCTTCCGACGAAGGGCTCGACGAGTAAATTAACCCACAGACACAGCCCACTGAGTTTCTCGCCGGATCTTCTCAGTGGGTCGCGTTTCCGATCCGGTGGTAGATTCTGCGAAGCACGGCTCTTGCTAGGGTTCGTGTTAGGAATGTCATCAGACTTGAGCCCCGTGAGCTCACCTACTAGTTAAGGCGACGCTGATATAGCCTCTCAAGGCTATATCACATATACATAAATATAATAGGAACACCTACAATCACTACGTACTTCATAACGTATGCACACATACTTACTGGTGGTAGGACGTCTTCTGAGTCCGCACGGGTAGGTACCACCACCCTGCCTGTTTCTGCCGTGAAGCAGTAATGCGTTTCGGTTCGAAGGGCGGGGCAGCCGTTGTACTGTTAAAAGTGAGATCTTACAACTCATGTCTCAATTTGGGTGGCGGCATTTACGTTGTAGATGTCTATGGTCTTTATTAACCACTTAACATCAGATGGGCCGTGAGCTCGTCCATTCATCTAAGCGATAAAATAAAAATTTGAAAATTGAAATGGAGTTTTTTTTTTGTTGAAGTAAAACTTCTTTTTTTTTTTAAATACATACAAAAATTTCTTAAATTACGAAATGAAAATGAGGTTGTTAAGAGAGTGTTAACTATGAATGTGGAGGGATATAGAGGAAGAGGTAGACCTAAGAAGAAATGGATGGATTGTGTGAAAGACGATATGGGTAAGAGGGGAGTGAGCGAAGAAATGCTATATGATAGAAGAGTATGGAAGGAGAAAAGATGTTGCGCCGACCCCAGGTGACTGAGAGAAGGGCAGGATAATGATGATTAGTTATTATTTTTATTATTTTTTATTATATTATAAATAATTTTTCTTAAGTATAAGTTATATTCTAAGTAAGTTCCTGAGCGCGTTCAACCAAACCAACAAACTCTTCAGCTTTTTTTTTATTGCTTAGATGGGTGGATCGCTCACAGCCCACCTGCTGTTAACTGGTTACTGGAGCCCATAGACATCTACGACGTAAATGCGCCACCCACCTCGAGATATAAGTTCTTAGGTCTCAAGTACAACGGCTGCCCCATCCTTCAAACCGAAACGCATTACTGCTTCACTGCAGAAATAGGCGGGGCGGTGGTACCTACCCGTGCGGACTCCCAAGAGGTCCTACCATCAGTAAAGACTTTTTATATTGGCATAGATTGCGCACATGGGTCATCAAGCTCACTGCTCAACTGGTAACAAGTGGCCACTGGCTCAATAAACGTCACATCGATACATTAAATCATCACTGAGTAACTATACTATACTATATTTTCAGGGGTTAACGTATGAAATTACCGATTTGTACTAAAAAATTGAAATTGATTTTTTATTTCATTTAACATATTTATCTAATCAAAATATCTACCATTATTATGTATACATTGCTGCCATATAATAGTAAGGTCATTTATGCCTTTGCGATAGAACTCTGGTGATCTAGATTCTACAAACTGTGTGAGAGCATTTTGTACTGCATCCTGGGAAGAAAGCTTTTTATTACGTAGAAAATTGTCCAAATCACGATAAAAATAGTAGTCAGTTGGAGCAAGGTCTGGCGAATACGGAGGGTGAGGAATAGTTTCTAATTACAGTTCCTGTAGAGTTAAAACGGTTTCCCGTGCTGTATGAGGCCTCGCGTTATCATGGAGCAATAATGTTGAAGATCGATTCATGAGTCGGGGCTGTTTGATTGCAAGTTTTGCTTTTGTTACGCGCTGGGGTTCGGGATATATATAAAATTTCACCAAAGTACAATTAAAAACTGTATTCAACACTTAAATCAAATCAAATCAAATCAAAAAATTTTTATTCAACATAAATGAAAGTACATACTTGTTGAACGTCAAAAGAACTACCGCCAATTCACAAGAACTAGCCTCCGTCCTGAGAAGAATTGGCAAGAAACTCAGCGGGCATGTTTTTTTTTTTTTTTTTTTTAATAAGAAATTATTATTTATTAATTTTTTAATATTACATTTTTTTTTTAATATGAGTTTTTTACAATGAGTATTATAACGTAACAATTACTACAATATTGAAATGCCCGGAGCGAACAACTCATTCCCACTTTGTGCAATCTTCTAGATAATCATTGACTTTATAGTAAGCTTTATTGCACAGATGTTCTTTAACAGTTTTCTTAAACCTATGTATATGTAGGCACTTAAAAAACTTAAAGCTTTGTAAAGCACTTAAAAAACTCAACAGATACTGCAAAACTCTCAATTTCACTTCTTCCGCTTCGCTTCTGGTGATGAACTGAACATGAGCATGATGAACTCAGTTCCAGTGGGGGGGCGGTGCGATGGTAAAAACAATGATATCTTAATGTACGGAATCTAAATCGCGTTATTAAAAAATTTATAGTAAAAACACTATTATTACTGGTGGTAGGACCTTTTGTCAGTCCGCGCGGTTAGGTACCACCATGCTGCCTATTTCTACCGTGAAGCAGTAATGCGTTTCGGTTTGAAGGGTGGGGCTGCCGTTGTAACTATACTTGAGAGAGGAATAAATGCGAGAACTGGTATGATAAAGAGGCTCGGAATGAATGCGTGACCTTGTTTTTAAGCCCCTTATGGGCAGGAGTATCAACTATAATTAAAATTAAAACAAGAAATGTAAATAAGAATCTCTGGCTTTGATGTTTGATAGAGGTACGAAAAAAAAAAAAAAAACTATACTTGTGACCTCAGAACTTATATCTCAAAGTAGGTAGCGCATTTACGTCGTAGACGTATATGGGCTCCTAAAACCACTTAACATCAGGTGGGCTGTGAGCTCGTCCGCCCATCTAAGCAATAATAAAAAAAGAACTATTGATTGAAACATTTGCATCGTAATAATGATTTTTTCACCAATCATTTCCTAATCAGCTAGTTATCGCGCTCTTTAGGAATTCGTGGAATATGATAAACCGTGCTAAGGAGATACAGCTCTTGAATTTATATGAAAGAATTAAAACAAAATGTCATCGTCTAATTTTCATTATCAATCTATATATTAATACGTGAAGCAAAAACTTTGTATCCCTTTTTACGAAAATTGCGCGGACGGAGGAGTATGAAATTTTCCATACTTATAGAGAATATAGAGAAGAAGTGCATAATGCTAATATTTTTTTTTAAATAATGCATAAAGGATACATTAAATCAATAAAGAAAACATTACACAGTACATACCATGTATTTGACGCACACACGCATGCATACTATTATTGTCAAACTTTTGTTCTTGACGTCTGTTGTCAAATTGAGAATAGAATTTGTCTTTGTTAATATCTTTTATAGTGTAGCCTTGGCGAAATTTGTGATTACAGAAGTATAAAATACAATCATAATAGTGTACAAACTTACAATTCCAATTTAATTATAGTCGAATTTCGACAACTGCGGGACCTCTAGTCTTATTAAAGATCTGAAATAGAGGCTGCTCCTAACAGTCTTCCTGTTTAGGGACACTTCGAGATAAACAAACAATCAACCGACTTGTTTACATGTAATACAAAGCTTATCCATTATCTGTATTCAGTATTCATATGATAAAAGATTATCGTCGACCACCTAATTAAATTACCGCGCGTATAAAAATGTAATATGCGAATTAGTTACGACATTAAGTCTTAGGTTGTTGGAAGTGTAATTACATCAAGTGCTGGATTTTTTTTTTTGTAAATACAGAAGTCACGCGTCCTTTGGCGCTGCCATGTTGAGTACGTATCAAAAGTTTGAATAATTGAGTCGACTATTATCAAAGCCGGCAATGTGACTTTTGGACAATTATTGGTAAATCAGAAAAACGAATTATTGAGCTTGTATTCCATTGGCAGTCACAGAACTCTTCTGAACGACATCTTAGATAAATAACAGGTTAAGTATTAACCTTTAGTTAATGCAGGTTTTGAACCGTATTCTTTGAAGGAGACGATTATATTCAAATCAATCTGTATTGACATATTAATAACATTTTTTTGTCCAAATGCACAGATTGCCACCTTTGATAATAGACGACTCAGTTGATAAGCAACGCTAGTGCTTTCTATATAAACTAACCGAGAAGCTTTCACAATTTTCCGCTTTCACGAGTCCGTATCGATAATGCCCTTAGTTAATTTTTATATATATATTGCTTTTATGAGTGGACGTGGTCACGGCTCACCTGGCGTTAAGTGGTTTCCGGAGCCGATAGATATCAACAATGTCAATGCCGCCGTCTATCTTGAGTTTTTACAGTAAACGCATTACTGCTTCACGGCCGAAATAGGCAAGGCGGTGGTACCTACCCGTGCGGACTCACAAGACGTCCATGTTGTGATTCATGTAACCTTATTTTCTCATTTTTATTTATATCCGAATAAATCATTCACTACTAAGCAACGGCCATAAATTGTTATTCAATTAAATCACCCAAACGATATGGTATTTATAACACGTTTACGGTAGGCAGCGGCTTGGCTCTGCCCCTGGCATTGCTGAAGTCCATGGGCGACGGTAACCACTCACCATCAGGTGGGCCGTATGCTCGTCTGCCTACAAGGGCAATAAAAAAAAACCGTTTCAAATAATCTTTCTTTCGAATTTCAAAGATTATTCTAGAAGCCTACCGCTTTAGCCGGTTGTGACGTAACTGGAACTTTTGGAACGTTCTAAGTGCTCACAGCCTGCTTCCGTTTTGTGTAGACAAAATGAACTACCTACGCGTTTGTTTTCAATAAAAAAGTGCGTGCGTACAAAGTACACATGTCAGAAGTGAAACTTTTTTGGCGAACTAATTTATGAGTCTTGCTTATATTTATACAAATCTAAAACTTTAGATTTCCGAGACTTAGACGAAGGGAAAAAGGAAGATATGTTCCCGCCAAAAGTCTGTCAAATGTCAATCTCAAACCTCAGTGTTGACAGTCACATTTCTAGATTAGATCTCTGTTTAGATTTCTAAATTGTAAATGACTAATATTTTGCCAATTGAATTGACTAATTTAATTTCGTGCTATTTGACTAATGTTCCAAATTCTTTTCATTTCATTTCAATTCCTATTAACATTTTTTACATAAAAATTATAAAATATTAGGCTGCATGGTATGATACATTTGCCTTTCCAGTTGGAAAAATACAACAACAACTACTACTGACATTTGACAAGTAGTTAATTTTAATAGTAGTTTGACGTCACTTCCGTTGCATACCTGCGTGACGTTCTGTAAAAATTTTACCCTCATGCGCCTAAAGATACTTCACTTCAAAAATTAAATTAATGCGCCTGTAATAACTGAAAGTTTTCATTACACGTTTATCTTCTCGATTGCAGAGATTCGCAAAACGAAAATAAGTCTAAACTGAAAAAAAGACAAATATATAATCGGTTATTGAAAACGCATACTTCAATCAGTACTAAGTAAGGCTTAAATTAGACTGTGGCAGTTTTGAAAAAAGCAGGTCAACCGTCGAATCCAGCTCGGATGGGCAGCGTTCGGAAAGCTTCGTAAAATCTTCTCATCACAAATACCACAGTGTCTCAAGACGAAAGTCTTTGACCAGTGTGTGTTGCCAGTGATGACATATGGCACTGAGACGTGGTCGCTCACAATGGGCCTTGTGAGAAGGCTCAAGGTCACCCAAAGAGCAATGGGGAGGGTTTTTCTCTGAGTTTCCCTGCGAGATCAAATCAGAAATGAGGAGATACGCAGGAAAACCATGGTAACCGACATGGTCCAAAGGATTGCGACGTTGAAGTGGCAGTGGGCAGGACACATTGCTCGTAGAACGGATGGCCGTTGGGGCCAGAAAGTTCTTTAGTGGCGACCGCGTACCGGAAGACGTAGCCTGGGTAGGCCTCCCACAAGATGGACCGACGATCTGCTGAGGTTCGCGGGGATCCGCTGGATGCAGACAGCGCAGGACCGGTCTTTGTGGCGAGGCTTTTGGGAGGCCTATGTCCAGCAGTAGACGTCCATGGCCTGATAAGAAGAAGAAGAAGTTTTGAAACGATTCGAACATCAGATTTAGGTTAATTTTGTCTTCAACGATTCGCATTTGGTCAATATAAGTGTCTTTTTCAAACTAAAGATTATCGCTATCGACTTTTTTTACGTGTTAATACAGGTAGCTTCCTTCACGGTAATCTGTGATAATTGAAAGATTGCGTATCTTGAATATTTTAATCCGAACCGCAATATCCATAAACAAGAATGCTCTGTTATCACGGCTCTATTTGTTTGAAGGTCGTATCGGTTTTTTTTACAACATTTTCTACGCCGATTTCTTTTTAAATATAGCTTCCTTTTTGCTGTAATGGAGAAAGGACTACCGTTGCCATAGGCAGCTTGGCTCTGCCCCTGGCATTGCTGACGTCGATGAGTGATGGTAACCACTCACCATCAAGTGGGCCGTATGCTCGTTCCTAAAATGGGCAATAAAAATAATAAAAACGGTCCACCTGGTGTGTTGTATGGCGTATCCCAAGTACCTATCTGGGTAGGTACAAGCAACCTGATCGTATCTGCTGTAGGGCACCCATTATTTCTGTTTTGAAGGGGACAACCGGTATACTTTTTTTTTAATAATAAATATTTACTAACAATCACGCCACGTTAACTGGTCCCGTGATAAGTTCGTAAAGAACTTGTGTTACAGGTACCGGATAACGGAAATAAATGTAAGATTTTTATTACACACATACATATATTTAATATACATCCATAGCCCTGGAAAATACATTTTATATTTATCATACAAATATCCTCCCTTGGCGGGATTCGAACCCGCGACCCCCTTTTGTAGTGACCATGTCGCTTACCACTACACCAGACGGCCGTTAAGCACTTGTGACAGACTTACATCTGCAAGTGGGCGACAGCAACTTAGTTATCGTGCCTAAAGACTCCGGCAGCCAATGATAGTGGACGAATCGTAAGCTGCGTCCCACCTTATCCCACTAGGTGGGGTCGGCACAGCTAATTTTTCTCTTCTATGAGCTGTCATCTCAACACTCACTCCCCTCTCTCTCTCTCATATCGTCATTCACCCACTCCATCCATGTCTTCTTCGGTCGACCTCTCTACCTTGCACTACCATTTCCATACATCTCCTAGTCACATGCATCTTCTCTCTACGCATCACATGTCCATACCACGCTAACTGTAAAGTGTATACAGAAGACAATGGACGTCACAGACCGAATGCCGCCTCTTACCTTGAGACGTGAAGACAAAGCCTTTTAGTGCATCGGAACTGGTCCCCGATCAACACAACTCCATAAATTCACTCGTGAGATTCAAAAGTAGAATTATTCCGTTTCTCTTCTTCCAGAAAAATTCCTTGTCTTGACCGCCCTGGTGATTGTCCAGGGCCGGCCTCAAGATGAGCTAACCAGAAGGCACGAGCCCTCAGACCTTTGTCCTGAGAAAGGCCACAAGCTTCTACCCCACGAATACGACTGCACGTTGTTTTACTACTGCGAATACGGCCAGAAATGGTCGACGCCCAGAAGTTGTGCCCCGGGAACGGAATTCTCAGCTGCTTTGCAGGTATGCTATTAGTTAGTTTTTTTTTTATGATTGAAGGATTACTGGTAGCCCGGAGGCCTGTCCAGTTTCACCAGGACAGGTGGGCGAGCAAAGGCTCAGCCAGGAGGGGTGGCATTTGCTAACAGCTACCCGAGCGCCTCCGAAGGAGACCTAACAGCTCAAGAGTAGCTGCTTCGCGAATGAATCTACTACCGGATCGGAATCGCGACCCGCTGAGAAGATCCGGCGAGAAACTCAGCGAGCTGATTCATGAGTTAGGTTGCACGGCGAATTCTTTGTCGAGTTCGACGAGTACGGTTACCGAGGTCCCTAAGCCTGCTCCTAGTGTTAGAGCTGAAGGCGTCTAATGCAAAGGTTATTGGATCTGATGGATCCGTAAGGACGTGTCTAGGGCCTCGACGGTGACTGGCTCCTGCGTGATCAGGATTCGGGGAGTAGTCAGCGGCGGCAACGATAAGGCGATTATCATGACGCATAGCCTTATCGAAGTATCGTCATTTGTATATACGTGTATTGAATGCGTATTTCATTAGAGTAATTGCTGCTCGCCTGCCGGATTTCGACACGGGCAGTCAGACCAGTCTTATCTTATCGTTTAGGCCGCGACTTCCGAATGTATTTACGTCTTATACGAGGGCGGCACTGAAAATTTCGGGAATTAACGAAGTGACACAACATTACTATTTAAAAATGTATTTATTGCTTTTCGAAGTATTCTCCGCGAAATTTGACACATTTTTCCATACGATGGAACCGATCATTGAAGCAACCATTCCATTCGGAAGTTGGGGTCTCCAAAATGGCCGTTTTGTAGGCGTCCACAGCTTCTTCAGGTGATGAAAATCTCTGTCCACGCAATTTATTCTTTATTTTAGGGAAAGTATAGAAATCATTAGGGCTTAGGTCGGGGCTGTACGGCGGATGGTCTAATAATTCTATGTTTTCTTGCTCTAAAAACTCTTTTGTTCTGTGCGCGGTGTGAGAACTCGCATTGTCGTGATGGAGGATGATGCGGCGGTTGCAGTTCTCTTTACGGAGTTCAGAAACGACCTGTGGCAAACAAATGCTAGCATACCATTCTGCATTAACCGTTCTTTGTCCCTCAAGAGGAATAGTCGTAACATGGCCGGTTTTGGAGACAAACGTGGCCACCATTTTTTTTGCAACACTCCGTGAACGAACAATTTTTGTTGGCTTTAACTCATTTTCGAACACCCAAACTCGTGACTGGTTTTTTGTTTCGGGTTCGTACGCGTATATCCAGGATTCGTCACCTGATACAATGTTGTATACAGCATTTGAGGATCCTGCGTGGAATCTTTCGAGAGTTCTGACGCACCAAGTAACGCGAGCCGCTTTTTGCTCTTCACAGAGCGAATGCGGTATCCATCGGGAAAACAACTTTTTTACACCTAATTGTTCATGCAAGATTATTTGTATTTGACTCATGCCAATGTCTAAAGTTGCCTGAATTTCGCGGTATGTCACATGTCGATCTTCCTCAATCAGCTTACGCACAGCATCAACGTTTTCTTGGGTGACTGCAGTTTTTGGACGACCTTAACGGGGATCATCACTGAGCTTGACACGTCCACGTTGAAACTCAGCAAACCAGCGATATATTGTGGTTTTGGATGGGGCTTCATCACCAAATGCAGAAATCATCCGGTCAACACACTGTTTTTGTGTTAAACCACTTCGAAAGTCATAATAAATCATCGCTTTTGAATTTTCTCGAGTCAATTCCATTTTCTCAACGACTAAACAAGTTTGACAAAACCTCGTGACAAGACCGAGAATCTTTTTTTAAATAAATAAATGGTATTCGATTTTTAAAACCAAGGAGTTTTCAATTAAAAAGATTTTAATATGACAGGAACAGTGGAAATATTCCGTTCCCGATACTTTTAGTGCAGCCTAGTATGTTGGTCACGGTACTCGGAATAGGGGCTTCCTTTAAATCTTTTTTTTATGATTGAATGATTACTGGTGGCCCGGAGGCCTTTCCAGTTTCACCAGGAGGACAGGTGGGCGAGCAAAGGCTCGGCCAGGAGGCATCCTTTAAATCTCTGCCATAGCTAGAAAACTACCCGATATATCAATACAAATCGTCATCGTGGCCTAAAGGATAAGACGTCCGGTGCATTCGTATCTATTTTTCTACTGAATTTTTCTAATGAAATACGTACTTAACAAAATGTTCACGATTGTCTTCCACGGTGAAGGAATAACATCGTGTAATAAAAATCAAAACCCGCAAAATTATAATTTGCGTAATTACTTATGGACCTCTTGTGAGTCCGCACGGGTAGGTACCACCGCCCCGCCTATTTCTGCCGTGAAGCAATAATGCGTTTCGGTTTGAAGGGTGGGGCAGCCGTTGTAACTATACTGAGATCTTAGAACTTATATCTCAAGGTGTGTGGCACATTTACGCTGTAGATGTCTATGGGCTCCAGTAACCACTTAACACCAGGTGGGCTGTGAGCTCGTCCACACATCTAAGTAATAAAAAAAAATTAAAAAATAAACAAAATAGCTATGTTTTGTCCTTAAGTTTTTCCGTCAAAGATTCCACTAGGTTAACGAATTCAGGCCACTGTTATCGTTAAGATTTTTTGCGAAGCCATTATCAATACATCCCATTGTGATTATGATAGTCCAGTCAAACTTAGCATTTTACAATCATTTTATCTTCCCTAACACTATTACGCGAAAGGGGGTGTGTCTGTACGTTGTAGATATTGACTCTATTTTCTATCGTTTTTATTTATTGCATATTTGGTTGCACGAGCTCATAGCTCACCTGTTGTTAAGTGGTTACCGGAGCCCATAGACTTCTACAACGTAAATGCCGCCAACCACCTTGAGATTCTAAGGTCTCAGTATACCTAGTTACAACGGCTGCCCCACCCTTCAAACCGAAACGCATTACTGCTTCACGGCAGAAACAGGCAGGGCGGCGGTACCTACCCGTGCGGACTCACAAGAGGTCCTACCACCAGTAATTACGCAAGTTATAATTTTGCGGGTTTGATTTTTATTACACGATGTTATTCCTTCACCGTGGAAGTCAATCGTGAACATTTGTTAAGTACGTATTTCATTAGAAAAATTGGTACCCGCCTGCGGGATTCGAACACCGGTGCATCGCTACATACGAATACACCGGACGTCTTATCCTTTAGGCCACGACGACTTCGTGTGTCTTTAATATTTGGGTTTATGGCTTTAATATTTAAGTCTATTAAAACCATTACGAAAATCTATCCGATTTATATGAATTTTCATTTATTCAAAAACGTATCGCGCTTAATGTTATGCAGTTGCAAATGATGTAAGAGCGATATCATAACTTATCATTAAAAATTTTAATTATTCTATCGACCGCAAAATCTCTTTGTGTCAATTGTATCATATTCGATCTGCGAAAACACTAATTAATAACGGATGTTTTTATCAACATTAAACCACTTTGAACGGACAATTAAACGATACGATATATCATTGATTCTTTATATAAGATTATGCAGTTATCACGATTAGATTTTGCTGTAATGCATAAAGTGAATGAGCAATGAAATAAATTGAAAACTGAAAACATAGATGGAATTGTCATACAAATCTTAAATAGCACGTAATGCGATCAGATAGACAGTGCGTAATAAAAAAATATAGACAGTACGTTTTTTTAATCATTAAATATGCTCAGGATTACAGCACAACAGTCTCTTTCAACTCTTTAGTTTATTACAATTTTTGTTTTTAAATCTTCATTTAACAACTCTCATTTTTGACATTACTTTCCTCAATAGGTTTGTGTGCATCCGGCACAAGCTGACTGCAATCTGCCGGGTCGACCGACAGACAGTCCACCTGCGGAGGCTCCAACGCAGGCTCCCACTCAAGCTCCAACGGAGCCCCAAACGGAGCCCCCAACACAGCCTCCGACGGCCGCTCCCACAGCGCCACCTACTCAAGCTCCGGCGGAGACCCCAACGGAGCCTCAAACGGAGCCCCCAATACAGCCCCCAACGGTCGCTCCCACAGCGCCGCCTACTCAAGCTCCAGCGGAGACCCCAACAGAGCCTCAAACGGAGCCCCCAACAGAGCTCCCGACGGCTGCTCCCACAGCAGCACCTACTCAAGCTCCAGTGGAACCTCCAACCGAGTCCCCCATACCAGCCCCACCAGCGCCCCCCATCCAGCCCCCTGTTAATCCAGGCGAAACCTTACCCAATGGCTGCCCAGCTGATTTCCACATCCACAAACTTTTGCCCCACGAGGAATGCAATAAGTTTTACTACTGCGTTTTCGGGGACAAGGTGGAAAGGAAGTGCGCCCCGGGGACTTACTTCAACTATAAAATTCAGGTATGCAAGAGATTTTATCCATGTTTATTATGAAGGTCTAGTCGCGGCGTGCGATCTAAGCTGACAGTCTACAACTGACGTAGGAACAAGACGTCAGCTGGGCGTGAAATCGAAGTCTCAACTGTATTGGCTCTTTCCCTCTCAAAACCGGAAAGAAGGCGACGTCACCGCGTTGACTTGTGACTAAAAGGTATCTCTTAGGCTAACCTACCCAGAACGCCAACAAATAATCTTCATAGATATCTCTTCTGGCCTCGTGGCTGTCGTCAAAACATTGTAAATATGAACAAGTGGTCTCTGGAGTGAGAAGTGAGAAGAAAATCCACAGAAATTACTAAATTAACAAAAAAAATCTTAAATCATAAACAATTTTTTTTTTATTGCTTAGGTGGGTGGACGAACTCACAGCCCACCTGGTGTTAAGTGGTTACTGGAACCCATAGACATCTACAACGTAAATGCGCCACCCACCTTGAGATATAAGTTCTAAGGTCTCACGTATAGTTACAACGGCTGCCCCACCCTTCAAACCGAAACGCATTATTGCTTCACGGAAGAAACAGGCAGGGTGGTGGTACCTACCCGCGCGGACTCACATAAGGTCCTACCACCAGTAAATTGTTGATCAATGTGTGCTATAATTAACGTTTTTAATAGTATGGTATTCTTCTTCTTCTTCTTCGTCGCTTCCTCATTACTGAGGGTCGTGACCATGGTATACATAACTTTATAATAAAATGGCGTCTGGGACCGGAATCATTGTTAGCGCCATGGCAATTAACGTGTCAACACAACTTTTGTGTCTTGTTTAAGTGCTTAACTGATTGTGCTCCTAAAAATCGCTTTCGACTCCAATTTGATAATAATATTACACGAATTTGAAGTCGTCGTGGCCTAAAGGATAAGACGTCCGGTGCATTCGTATGTAGCGATGCACCGGCGTTCGAATCCCGCAGGCGGGTACCAATTTTTCTAATGAAATACGTACTCAACAAATGTTCACGATTGACTTCCACGGTGAAGGAATAACATCGTGTAATAAAATCCAAACCCGCAAAATTATAATTTGCGTAAATACTGGTGGTAGGACCTCTTGTGAATCCGCGCCGTTAGGTACCACCATCCTGCCTATTTCTGCCGTGAAGCAGTAATGCGTTTCGGTTTGAAGGGCGGGGCAGCCGTTGTAACTATACTTGAGATCTTAGAACTTATATCTCAAGGTGGGTGGCGCATTTACGTTGTAGATGTCTATGGGCTCCAGTAACCACTTAACACCAGGAGGGCTGTGAGCTCGTCCATCCATCTAAGCAATAAAAAATAAAAATAAAACCGAACAAAACATACTCTTTAGGGATTAAGAGTATTTGGTGTTGTCTATTTGGATGACATAATTATACCAAGCTACAGTTTCGTAACGTATTACGAACATGTTTAGGTTTGCGATCACCCATGGAACGTTGATTGCGCTGGTGACGGCGGAAACGATGGTGGAGACGGTGGCGAAAGTGGAGAAGACGGAGGCGGCGGCGGAGGTGGAGGCGGGGGTGGGGGAGGAACTCTCCCCAACGGGTGTCCCGCAGATTTCCACATTCACCAACTGCTCCCTCACGAGTACGACTGTAACCGCTTCTACTACTGCGTCCACGGAGAGAAAGTTGAACGCCGATGCTCCGGCGACCTGCACTTCAACCCCGTCCTCCAAGTGAGTTCACTTATGCTGTATTCTATTCGTATTCTATTAGATTAACTACCACAGATCGTCAATAGCGCTTCGTCTTGAACTGCTTACTGGGCAGTCTAAAGTGTGTTACCCATTGAATATCTTGGAGAGAAAGGATGTCCAATCTAATATTCAAGTTAATCAATCAAGACATTTTAAATTTTATATTTCTGTGGGGACGCAACTAGTCATCTCAAGCTGAAGAGACATCTATAATGCGTCGTTTGTCGTCGACTATCGCCTCGACGACCCGTCGGTCGGGCGTCCTAAGGGTGGTGCCAAGAGTCTGGTTGTAGTGTTGACCGCGGGAACCCCCTTAATCTGACCGGGTTCTGATCCCGGGCGGACATCGGACGTCGGGTGTAAGAGTGCAGGGGAGTCGTTTAGTTAGGTATGGCCCTAAAACTCCTTGGGCTCGCGGTTTGGTCTCAACATCTGCAGATCGTCAAGTCTCACATACCCCGCGTTACCCTAGGCGCTGGCACTTCGGAGAAGGTTTGGATTCGGCGGAAAAAAAAGCTTGTCCTCTTGTCCCCTCATCACACCGCACAGGGTCTAGTGGCCGCCTGACGTCACCCCTCCTCAGGTCATATCTCCAGTAGCGTATCCACTACAAGGGGCTATAGAGAAGGAATATTCAGTATCTTCTTTTGGTATTATTTTTCCTTCATCTGTTTTTAGTTCATATTATATGATACGCAATTGATTTTTATGATGTATTCAAAATCAAATTTAGATTTTTGTAAATACGTAAAGATAAAAATACCTTTTCAAGCTTCGTTTTCCTGTATTTAAATTTAACATGATTTTTAAAAAAAAATTACGCATACCACGAAAAAAAATTGTAACAAATACCACGAGATAAATGCGCTATGATAACTAACTGCAGTCTACTTCTAGTTTTGGGGTATCCCTGAAGCGGATTGTACATTAGTGGATTCCACAACTTATTTCTCTACCTAACCTCGGTTACTAAACATGTTGTTCGACTTTCCGAGGGATGATTATGAAAATAAACTTGGATTAGAAAAACTTGTATATTCAATAAAAAATCAATAATCTACGGATACAGTGTCACTTCTGACAAGGGTATCATGACAACGGATTTGCGTATTACAGCGCTCTCTAGTGACGGTTTTAGGAGTTGGAAAAAACAGGGTGAACATTCCGCCCACCATGAACTACAAAAGTTCATAGCCAACAATGAGGCCATCAAATTTTACATGTACAATTAACATCTCCATGAAACCGTAACATCTTAACCTAATAGTAATCAATAAAGAACTGCTCAACATGAACTAAATATAAACTTACACATTAAAGAAACCATAATAACGACAAAGTTCAGTCAAGGGTTGCTTTTAAACAGTTCGTACTTACTTACAACTAAACAATAACAAAATACTTAATAGCTGATGCATCCAAAGATACATTTAAGTTACATACATTGCATGAAATATCTACAGTTATTCAGGTAAGTAATGTTAAAAAGCGATAGGCAAAATGCAAAGTTTGGAGACTGGTCTTACAATTTTAGATTTCTTACATTTGATAGTACCCTTGTGACATTATCTGGAAGTCAGTATGCTCTGGTACGACCTTGACCATTCGATACATCTTAACTATGTCCGCTGCGAAACATATAGGATAAGTACGCCATTTCATAATTATGTGTCGTAACTCTGGTTGAAGCCTTGGACCTACCAATAAATCATTGTTCAATGACTTGCCGCTGGTACCCTTACACGAAGCGTCGAAAACAACGCCGACCTTCGTTGTACTTTTGTCCTCGCGAACAACCAACTGCATGATGAGGTAGATAAACGCATCCTGGCTTAGCAGCTTCTTGTTTGTCATTAATTACTTCTATATGATTCATAGCCAGGTGGCTACATTTATTACCTTGGATTATTCTTGCTTCAAGACTGGATTATTTTCAAGTTTCTTCTTGAGCAAGTGGATTGTTGTCGCGAAAAGGAAGACCTACAACATAACGACCCAAACTGTCCCTAGTTGTAGTGGATTCAAAGTATCTTTCACAGGATTCTTCTTCCTTGGATAAAAGTGGATGATGCTAGTCAGTTTCAATCTCCCAGAACTGACGCAGCAAATCATTGATTGAGTTGTCATGGGTATGTGCGCTAATAATGTAAGGAGTATCCCCACTAACTTAAACTCGTCCCGACAGGATCCATCCCAGCTGTGTATTTTGAGCTGTCAAGGTTCCAGATGGATTTCTCAATATGCCTTCTGACAAAACCTGACCATACACATCAGCGCCCAGTAGAAGATCTATATTGCTTGGTGTACCATATCCTGGATCAGCCATCTGCAATTGCAACAATTCCGGCCAATCCTGAAATTGAATTTGCTGTGAAGGAAGAGTGGATGTTAGGCAGTTTAAAACATAGGCTTGAACGGGATAGCTGATAGATAGATGTGGACTGTACTTTAAATTGAACCATATGTTTTACTGAAATACTGGATTTTTCTCCTCCTAAACCAGATATGGTACTTCGAACTGGCAACCTTCAAAGCTGCAAAAGATGAACTGCGTGTTCACTTATAAACGAGGCTTGAGAGCCCTGATCCAACAATGTCCTAAGTGTGTGATACATAGCCTTGCTGGATACATTAACTAATGCGGTAGCTAACATTACTCGACTAATTGATCTCATTTCACTGTTAGAAAAAATGGCTGACAACACGCTCCACGTGATCCGCTGCCTGCGGTTCTTGTGCTGGCTCCCGCTGTTGATTAGTGGGCTGACTAGGACCCGCCAGGGCCGGATTGTGAGTGCCGCCTTCCTGGTGCAGCAGCGAGTGATGACGTCGGCCACAGCACCGACAAGACGTGCGTCGTTTGCACTGTATTACCGAATGGTTAGCTCCGAAGCAATTGAAACACAGTTTTCTCTTCTGGATGAACTCCCGGCGATTCTCGATGGGTTCTTGTACAAATTTCTTGCATTGATAAAGCAAGTGATCTTCCGAACAGAATGGGCAGGATACAGACGTCGTCACGCTGAACACCTTCGGTTTATCCACTGCATCTTTGCCTCTAGACTCTCTTCTTTGGTTTGGTTCTAAATATTCGAGTGCTCGATATCTTGATTCCAGGAATGATTGGAACTCGCTTAGTGTAGGCAATCGATCAGCCTGTTTGCTTAGTTTTTGTTCCCATTGTTTCCGGGATTCATTATCCAATTTTATTGTGATGAGATATATTATCAGGATGTCCCATGTCGATACAGGTATACCAAGATTAGATAAAGCGTGCAAGCAATCATTTGTCGTATATTCCCTTGTTATTCTAGACGCAGGTGACTTTTTGAAATTAATATCTTATTTTGAACATCGGTTTGTAATTTAATATAACTGTCCGGGCCCATTCTTCACATTCACTAGTACTTAGCAACGAAATAGTTTTGTGTTAATTACGGCTTGTAACGTTCTTTTGCACTAACAAATTATTGTTTATCATTAGTTGTTTTCCTATCCGGCTCGTATTGGACCATGTTCGACTTTCCGAGGGATGATTATGAAAATAAACTTGGATTAGAAAAACTTGTATATTCAATAAAAAATCAATAATCTACGGATACAGTGTCACTTCTGACAAGGGTATCATGACAACGGATTTGCGTATTACAGCGCTCTCTAGTGACGGTTTTAGGAGTTGGAAAAAACAGGGTGAACACATGTGTATCCTAAAAAGATACTACAGTCATTAGTGGCCAAGTGCCTATAACTAGTGGTCGCCCAGCCGTCAAAAATCGATCATAATCTATATATTAATACGTGAAGCAAAATCTTTGTATCCCTTTTTACGAAAATTGCGCGGACGGAGGAGCATGAAATTTTCTACACTTATAGAGAATATAGAGAAGAAGTGCACAATGCAAATATTTTTTTAAAATAATGCATAAAAGATACATTAAATCAATAAAGAAAACATTACACACACTACAGACCATGTATTTGACGCACACACGCATGCATACTATTGATTGTGAAACTTTTGTTCTTGACGTCTGTTGTCAAATTGAGAATAGATTAAATATTGTTTGTCTTTGTTAATATTTGTTATAGTGTAGTCTTGGCGAAATTTGTGATTATAGAAGTATAAAATACAATCATAATAGTGTACAAACTTACAATTCCAATTAATTATAGTCGAATTTCGACTACTGCGGGACCTCTAGTTAATTTAAATTTTATCTTTGAACATTATTACGATTCTATTGTCAAAGACTATACTTCTTTAATCACAGATTTCGCCAAGGCTACACTACAAATAATATTAAAGACAAACAATATTAATCTGTTCTCAATTGGACCACAGACTTTAACAATACACAAAAGTGTATATTTGCGTGTGTATGTCAAATACATGGTAGTGTATCATGTTTTTTTTATTGATTTAATTTAAAAAAAAAATAACATTCTGCACTCCTTCTCGATATAAACTATAAGTGTGGAAACGTTCATACTCCTCCGTCCGCGCAATTTTCGTAAAAAGGGGTCCAAAGTTTTTGTTAATTGTCCACAATTTTTTTTTATCTGAAAGCCATGCGCGTTTGATTTAGACTTTGGCTCATGCCCAAAGTGGACAACAGCAGTCGTAATGTTCTGTCCATGGGCTCTGTTGGCTTAGCGTAACAATATTACTGGTATTTAAACCGGTATACAAAAGTTTGTGGTGTAGATTTTGACAACACACCTGCCGCGGTTCTCTCAACGCCACCTTTATTTAGTTGGCTGATGAAGAATGCCTTAGGCATAAATTATACGATTGCCGCCTTGGTGCATATATGTAGATGAATACTTTTAGAAATGCATTTGTAACAAAAGCTAAGAGCTAAAGAAAGAAAAACCTGTTACTATTATACAAAATATTAAAAAAAGTTACTTTTCACTTGCAGGTTTGTGATTGGCCATGGAATGCTGGCTGCGAGGGAGGTGATGGCGGCGATGGCGGTGGCGGTGAAGGTGGCGATGGAGGTGACGGTGGAGGTGGAGGTGGGGGTGGAGGCAGTGGTGATGGGTGCGACTGCGAGGACAATGAAAATGGCGGAGAAGGAGATTGTGGCGAAGATGGTGGAGGTGGAGGCGGTGGTGGAGGTGGAGGTGGCGGCGGCGGAGGTGGAGGCGGGGGTGGGGGAGGAACCCTCCCCAACGGCTGTCCCGCAGACTTCAACATTCACCAACTGCTCCCTCAC